>BQNB010009538.1:0-86513 GCA_026074375.1 Tanacetum coccineum | reverse complement strand
AATCTTTCTATATACCTCTCTTGTGTTGTGATCTCACTCTATTTATTATGTATATGTCATGTCGCAGTTATGATTGTATGAAAGCTAACGGGTAATATATTTTCTTATGATTTGAAGAAAATGGCACCAAGAAGAGGAACCAGAACAAGAACCAAAACCAGAACCACCCTTGCTCTTACTACTACCAACCCCGCCCCTGCTACTACCAACCTAGCCCCTGCCACTGCCACCACCCCAATGACTGATGTTGCCATCAGGACATTGATAGCCCAAGGCGTGGCTAATGCTTTGGCTGAACAATCAATTCAAAGAAACACTACCCTCAATGACGATGGAAGCCAAGGTTTTGGAAGTGGTATTGTGAGACCAGTGCGCCCTACTCGTGAGTGTACGTACAATGATTTCCTTAAATGTCAACCCCTGAACTTCAATGGTACTGAAGGAGTTGTTGGCTTAACTCAATGGTTTAAAAGAATGGAGACTCTCTTCTATATCAATAACTGTGTAGTCAAAAACCAAGTCAAGTTTACTACTTGCACTCTTCATAGTGTTGCCTTAACATGGTGGAAATCCCATGTTAATATAGTTGGCCATAATGCTGCTTACGACATGCCTTGTAAAACACTTATGAAAATGATGACTACTAAGTACTGTCCTCGAAATGAAATCAAGAAGTTAGAAATAGAAATCTGGAATTTGAAAGTAAAGGGTACTGACTTGACAAGTTATACCCAACGCTTTCAGGAACTAGCATTGTTGTGCGGGAGAATGTTTCCCGAAGTGTCGAACGAGGTTGAAAAGTATGTGGGTGGATTACCTGACATGATCCAAGGGAATGTGATGGCTACCAAACCTAAGACAATGGAATAGGCTATTGAAATGGCAAATGATCTGATGGATCAGAAACTTCGTACGTTGGTTAAACGTCAGAGTGAAAACAAAAGGAAGCAAGATGAGAACTTTAGAAACAACCACAACCAACAACAAGCAAACAAGAGTCAGAACACTGGAAGGGCTTACACTGTTGGGCCTGGTAAGAAAAGGGAGTATAGTGGATCACTGCCAAAATGTACCAAATGTAACTATAATCATAATGGTCCGTATGCACCAAGGCGCCACAAGTGCAACAAGGTTGGCCACTTGGCCTATGATTGTAGGAGTCCTGGAAATGCTAACGTTGGTAACAATCAGAACCAGAGAGCCACTAGGGCTAATCAGAAGGGTAACAGTTGCTATGAATATGGTGCTTATGGGCATTTTAAGAGAGAATGTCCAAAGCTGAAGAACAAAAACCATGGTAATCAAGGTGGGAATGGCAATGCTCCAGCAAAGGTGTATGCGGTGAGCAATGCGAGGACAAACCCAGACTTAAATGTCATTATGGGTACGTTCCTTTTAAACAACCGCCATGCTGCTATCTTATTTCATACTAGTGCTGATAGGAGTTTTGTATCTACTGCATTTAGCTCTCAAATTGATATCACACCAACTACATTAGATCATTATTACGATGTCGAACTAGCCGATGGGAAAATAATTATGATAAACACTATCATTCGGGGTTGTGCATTAAACTTATTAAATCATCCATTCAACATTGACCTAATGCTCGTAGAACTTGGTAGTTTCGACGTCATAATTGGTATGGATTGGTTGGCGAAGTAGCATGCTGTCATTGTTTGTGATGAGAAACTTGTTCGTATTCCCTGGGGAAATGAAACCTTAATCGTTCGTGGTGACGGAAGCAACCGGGGAAACGAGACTCGTTTGAACATTATCTCGTGCACTAAAACACAGAAGTACATGCTAAAAGGATGTCATGTCTTTTTGGCACATGTTACTACAAAGGAGTGTTGACAAAATATAATGCCTAAAAACATTATTAATATTTTTCACATCTTTACGTTTTGATAATCACAAAATATAATAAATGTTCACTGTAAAATTAAACGTAAACAAGTAATTAGTAGTGAATTTTCATTTTGATAATTATATCACTTAAAGGTATGAATAAATAAATGCATAATGCATTTTATGATCAAAGGAAATTTTTATTCAACCTTAAAATTTTATAAAATGTTGTAAACATTTTTATATACATTACAAAACATTTTCTACAATTAAAAGAAATGTTTTATTCAAAATAAACATTTTGAAATTCAAAATTTCGGACCTAAAACGGCTAGAAAAGTTCTAGAAAATTCCCCCTTCACAAAAGACAAACTGGGGAGGCCCTAGCCTATGGCGGCCCCCTTAAATACACGGACGGACCCCTTAATTTTAGAGGGACCGCCCACCTATTTAAGGGGACCGCCCCTAGGTAGACGCTCCCCCTGTCTATCTTATAAATACTAGACTTTTCCCCACTATTTTCTCACCTTTTGCACTCGTTCTTTCTGCCCAAAATAGCCCACATATCCTCTCTATAATCCTTTGATCATTTAATCATAAAGATTTATTTCCAAGTAATCCAAGCTCAATTCCTCAACTACAAGAGAAGAATACTTCTATCATCAAGTGAAGAAGTATTACACCTTTGTGTGTTGTTGCAATTCTATTGCATTCATATCATAACTTGTAAATCTTTTATAAAATTTGTAAAGTTGTGTAGTTGAGATCTTGGCGATCTTTGTAAGTATAGTTAGATCATGGTGATCTTACCAAGTAGTGCTAGATAGTTGTGATATAAGTAGTGTTGTGAAGAAGTCTTGAAGTTGTGAAGAAGTCGTGAAGTTGTGAAGTCGTGAACAAGTCGTGAAGTTGTGTTGTGATAGATTGGTTCTAGCTAAGATTAGAACTCGACATTTAGCTTTGTGTCGTAAATCGGTGTAAGCAACGTTGTGTACGGTTTTCTCCGCCATAAGGGAGCTTGTTGACATAGTGAAGAAAACTCTCGAGTTAGGTGCTCGGGGAGTGGAGTAGGGCGAAGAGGTGCTTCGTTGCCGAACCACTATAAATCCTCGCGTTGTGGTTTGATTGTTCTTACTCTTATCTCTTGTCTTGCATTACTTTCTCATACTATCTTATTAATTGTTTAGATAGGTATATTGTTTATATTGTGCAAGTATTGAATTCACATAAAGTCGAATCTAGAATTTTTACAAACACTTTAAAACCTTAAATTAAAAAGCGGTAAACTATTCAACCCCCCTTCTAGTTTTCCACAATTGGTATCAAGAGCCACGCTAAACAAGATTTTTAAAATAAATTGTATTTTAAAACTTGAATCGATCTATGGAATCGGAAAAATATTTAGAAGGGCAATCTATGCAAAGACCACCACTATTTGAAAGTGATGGATTTATTTATTGGAAAAATAGATTCGAAACTTATGTGAAATCAAAAGATCTAGATCTTTGGCATGTTATTACCGATGGTGATTTTCCTCCTATTCAAAATAATCCCGAAACTAAAAAGGATGAAGTTGTACCTTTTCATAAACAAAATGATGATCTTAAAAAGAAACTTGCTAAAAATAATGAAGCTAAAATGGTAATTTATAATGCTTTGCCACGAAAAGAATACGAAAGAATTTTTATGTGTCAAACCGCAAAAGAAATTTGGGATACTTTGTTAATCACTCATCAAGGTAATAGTCAAGTCAAAGCTAACAAAATAGATCTTCTTGTTCAACAATATGAACAATTTACGATTCCGGAAAGGAAATCCCGTACATATGCCTTTGCAAATTTAACACTATATTACTAGTTCTAAAAAGCACTTGATGAAAGTTTTTCTAGCAAGAATTATGTTAGGAAGTTTCTTAGGGCATTGCATCCAAAATGGCGCGCAAAAGTCACGGCGATTGAAGAATAAAAGAATCCAACAACCTTACCTCTTGACGAACTTATTGGAAACTTGCAAGTTTATGAAGAGATAATAAAGAAAGATTTTGAAATGGTCAAAGGCAAGAAAACAAGGTAGATCTCTTTGCATTAGGTGAACAAGGAAAGTTAAGTGGATGAAGATAGATCATGCTCGATTGTTGAAGACGAAGAGTTATGCTATGCCGTAACAAGAATTCCAAGAAATTCTTCAAGAGACGATGGAAGATTTGTAAGACAACACGAGGCGATTAGAATACCATTCCAAAGAGTAGAAATGATGGTTATGGTAAAAGTGAAAGAAAATGTTTTAGATGTGGTGATCCAAATCACCTCATTGGTGAATGTTCAAAGCCGCCAAAGAACAACGATCAAAGAGCATTTATTGGAGGAGCATGGAGCGATAATGGAGAAGATGAAATGAAAAAGAATAAAGGATGAAACTGTTTTGTAGCTATAGCCACCCGATGAAATATGCTTAGGAATAACTTGGAACCCGAGAGTGGATTAAAGATAGGTGGATGCTCAAAAACATGACAATAATTGAAAGTTGTTTCTCTTCATAAAAGCAATACAACAGAGGAAACGTTATCTTTGGAAGGCAACATTGCGCGGATAAAATTATAGGCACAACAGGTACGATTTCTCAAGGATCCCCTCAATTAATTGAAAATGTTGAGCACGTAGATAACTTAACATATAACTTGCTTAGTGTAGGACAAATATGTGATAACAAATGCAAAGTAATATTTACGAACAAGAGAGCGAATTAATAAAACGACTAAAAGCTTTATAGGATAAAGGATTTAGAAAGGGAGGTATATATGTAATGAATCTAGGAATAAACCGAAGACAACAAATTATGCCCTGGCTAACATTGGACGAATAACTCCACAAATATTGGCATAGGAGATTAGGTCATGCTATATGCAATTATTACATCATTAGCATCTAAGAACTAGTTAGAACCCTACCCAAAACTAAATTACGATCGCCATTTTTTGATAGTTCGCAAATTGGAAACATGGCTCCATGCAAGTCACAAGGCTAAAAATATAGTTTCAACAACTAGATGCTTAGAACTACTTCTCATGGATTTGTTTGGCCCCTCCGCCATATGAAGTTATAGAGGAAATCGTTATACCTTAGTAATCGTAGATGACTATTCTCAATTCACATGGACTAGATTTTTAGCAAATAAAACCGAAGCCTTCGAAAAATTCGAAATATTTAGCAAAATTATCCAAACAAATTAGGATTGTGCATTTGTAATCAATTAGAACGGATCATGGTCGGGAATTTGGATTCATGAAGTACAATTCGGAAACAATTGTGATTTAAAATGGATATTCACAAATTTTTTTGCTCCTCGTACTCCACAATTCAAATGGGGTAGTAGAAAGAAAAAACGCACTTACAAGAAATGATTAGAACCATGTTAAACGAACAATCCATTCTCAAAAATTTTGGTGTCATAGCGGTCGTACTCAAACCTATATAAGTATTAGAGTTTTCAATTAGCGTATTTTAGGAAAAACTCCATACGAGTTGTTAAGAGGTAGGAAACCAAACCTTAACTATTTTAGAGTATTCGGAAGTAAATGCTTTATTCTTAATACAAAAGATTACCTCACCAAGTTTGACCCAAAGTCATACGAAGGTGTCTTCCTAGGATATTCGCAAAATAGTAAAGCTTACATAATACTTAACAAACAAACAATGAAAGTTGAAGAGTCATTGAATGTAACTTTCGATGAAACTCCTCCCCCGCCTAAAACATCACCATTGGAAGATGATTAGTTAGTCGAAGAAGAAGCTATTGAGGTTAGTAAAACAAAAACCATAGGCAATGATCTTGAAGACATCTCATTAGAAAATAATCAAATTATAAATATTAAAGAATCTAAAACTCATCCCCTAGAAAACATTATTGGTAATCTAAATCAAAGAACTCTTAGGTCACAAGCTCAAGACAAAAGCAATTTCTTTTGCTTTATTTCCACATTAGAACCTAAAAATATAAATGAGGCATTAAAAGATGAAAATTAGGTAATGGACATGCAAGAGGAACTAAACCAATTTAAAATAAATGAGGTTCGGGAACTAGTCCCAAATCCCATGGATATGACCATCATAGGAACAAAATGGGTATATAGAAATAAACTCGATGAAAATGGTGTCGTAACTAGAAACAAAGCTAGGTTAGTCGCCCAAGGTTATAATCAACAAGAAGGAATTGATTATGACGAAACATATGCACCCGTAGCTAGACTAGAGTCCATAAGAATACTTTTGGCTTATGCTTACGCACTAGACTTTAAGTTATACCAAATGGATGTGAAGAGTGCATTCCTTAACGGTTTTATCAATGAGGATGTTTACGTGGCACAATCTCCGGGATTCATTGACTTCGCAAAACCTAATTATGTCTATAAACTTAAGAAAGCTCTTTATGGTCTAAAATAAGCCCCAAAAGCTTGGTACGATCGATTAAAAGCCTTTCTTATTAAACATAATTACTCTATGAGAATGGTAGATAACACACTCTTCTCTAAAAAGAAAGATTCCAATCTCATTATTGTCCAAATATATGTTGATGGCATTATATTCGGATCAACTTGTCAAGAAATGTGTGATGACTTTGCCAAGATCATGCATGATGATTTCGAAATGAGTATGATGGGGAACTAAATTTCTTCTTAGGATTACAAATAAAACAATTAGATGATGGAATATTTTTTAATCAATCAAAATATATTAAGGAAATGCTTAAGAAATTTGGACTAGAAGACTCTAAGCCAATAAAAACTCCTATGTCTACGGAATCCAAAATCACAAGAGACGAAGAAGGCGAGTCCGTAGATAATACCAAATATAGAGGCATGGTAGGTAGTTTATTATACTTAATGGCAAGTAGACCCGATATCATGTTTTGTGTTTGCCTTTGCGCCCGCTTTAAAGAGGATCCCAAAACCTCTCACCTAGAAGTGGTTAAACGTATCTTTCGATACATTAAAGGCACTACGCATTTAGGATTATGGTATCCTAAGGGATCCGGCATATAAACAATAGTGTATGCGGATTCGGATTATGCGGGAGATTACGTAGATCGCAAGAGCACTAGTGGTGTTTGCACGTTTATGGGATGTTGTCTAACATCTTGGTTTTCAAAGAAGCAAACCGCTCTTGCCATCTCCACAACCGAACCAGAATACGTAAGCGCCTGAAAGGCATGTCAACAAGTTTTATGGATGAAACAAGCTCTCATAGACTATGGCGTTAGGTTAGATGACATTCCAATAATGTGTGATAACAAAGGGGCTATAGACTTAAGAAAGAATCCTATTCAACACTCACGAACAAAACACATTGAGATTCGCCATCACTTCCTTCGCGATAATGTTCAAAAAGGAAATATCTCTATAGAAAAGGTCTCATCGGAAGAAAACATAGCCGATATTCTAACTAAACCACTTAAACGTGAGCCTTTTATCTACTTACGTCTAGGTCTAAGAATGATGGAACAAATTGATTAAGTTTTTGGCATAATAATGAAATGATAATCATCAATGAACCAATTGTCAAAAATCTAAGAAATTTTTTTTAACAGGGAGTGGCCCTCTTAATTCATAAAGGGCGGCCCCCTTAATTTTAAGGGGACCACCCAGACTTTAAAGGGACCACGCACCTGACTGACAAATTATTATTTTTTCTCTGTGTCTAGGTTTCTATTTTGCACAAAATCACAAGATTGGGAAAAGTCTATAAGCAAACTTTTACAAATCCTCCTATCCAAATGCATATATCATTATACAATAATCCCAATCTATTATTTTCCAAAAAGTCTTTCTCACAACTAGGAGCACATGAAAATCAATTATCACATGTTATTGAGATATGCTAAAAACATTTTTCACATATGCATAATGTTCTCTTACTTGTTGTCAAAAGTATACAATCTAATATATATTTGCTACAATCTTGGTTGAGCAAAATTAAATCAAGGAGCACTTGGATTATTTCTTAGGTTTTACATGTCTTAGTGTCGAAATAATCACTACTCCACATTTGTCGCACTTAGGCATACACTAGGATTTGCACAAAAGTTTGGTTCATTTTTTTTAACTTAACCCCCTTATCAAGGAGATTTCTTTGTGTATTATATCTAGTTACTATTTCATATGTTCTTCACCCTTGTGATCTTCAATTCATATATAAGTATATGCCAAAATTGTGTAAAATAGGTTATCTTACATCTTGTCATACATATGTAGAATGTTGAATGGTTAAGTGCTATGTGCTAAAAATCTTAATCGCCATAAAAGGATGGACTTGCTGCAAATTAACCACCAACACAGAAACCATCACACAAAATTTTGAGAAAAATCAAATTTTGGGAAATATGGGAAATGCCAGTAGGCGGCCCTCTTAATTCATAAAGGGCGGCCCCATTAATTTTAAGGGGACCGACCCCTAATTAAGGGGACCGGCCAAGGCAAACACGGGTAAAATAGTATTTTCACCTCCCTTTAACCAAATACCCTCTAGACTTAGCTACTATTTTCCTAAATTCAAAAACATTTCTTGGATTTGATCCTTTAAATTTTCATTCTTTCTGATTTAAACCTTTTCTCCACTATAAATACATTCTCATCCATCATCATCATAATCATCCTCACCAATGACATCTCCTAACAAACCCACATCCAAACCATCAAGGGTAGCCAAAATGAGTGTGAAACCCATTTGGAGGAAGAAACTAAACCCTTGTAACACATCCAATGGGCTCAATGTAAACTTACCTACACCAATGCCAAAACCACTCACTCCTCATCATCAACCATCTCAAGAAAACAATCACTCCAATTAAGCATTACAAAATCCTTACATCAAGAACACTACCACATCACCACAAGGTGTCTTACATCCTCCATTTTCCATCTCACCCATCAATTCACATGTTACTCACACTCAAGCTTCATCTCAAAGTAACAACCAAACTCTTTACATTAAGGACACTCCCACATCACGACAAGTTATCTCTCATCCTCCACTTACCATCTCACCCATCAACTCACATGAAACTCACACTCAAGTTCCACCTCAAAGTGACAACCAAACTCAACACACATCACCTTCATCTCCAAGTAAAGAAAGCCTAGTTGATGACATTAATCAACTACAAGACCTATCAAACCTCTTAGCCATGCATCTCTCCCAACAACAAAACAACATTCCCTCATCACCTTACTCTCCAAACCTACCACACACTCTCAACATGAACCAACTTGAAACCCATGTTGTGTATTGCCCTTGTTGCATCTTCACCCAAAAACAATTCCTTGCTTTAAGTGAGGATATCAATTGGATTGAATTCCTCCTCACTCGACCACATCCACTTCTTAGAGTTCAAAGAGATTACCCTTCCACAACTTCCTCCACTCCAAACTCTCCACCAATAACTAACTAACTTCGTAATATTCCTATAAATAATCGCCAAACCCTTTTGTGTCGCAAGCAAGTCAAAAATCTTTCTATGGCTATTTAGGATTTTCTTTTATGATGTATTAATATGCTTCTAAAGCATATTTGTTTTTCTATTTATGTATGCTTGTGTGTTATTCACACACATTGTCCTAAATGAATGAAACATATTTTGCTTTGATGTTTGCTTGCTCTTGTCATATTTTTCCTTCCTTCTTGCTACATGTTAGAAATTTTTGTATTGTTCTAACTTGTTTTTGTAGCCAAGAAACCATAGCTTGATTCCTTGGTGCCCTCAAACTAGGGGGAGCACACATCAAGGGGGATCAATTATTCCGTAGATCTAACTAGCAATTCTCGACGATGTCTTTTTGATTCTATAAAAAGGGGGAGAAATGACATGAAACTCACTAAATACTTGTTTAAAAATAATTTTACATTTAATGAGTTTAAATTTTGTAATCATCAAAAAGGGGGAGATTGTTGACAAAATATAATGCCTAAAAACATTATTAATATTTTTCACATCTTTACGTTTTGATAATCACAAAATATAAAAACGTTCAATGTAAAATTAAACGTAAACAAGTAATTAGTAGTAAATTTTCATTTTGATAATTATATCACTTAAAGGTATGAATAAATAAATGCTTAATGCATTTTATGATCAAAGGAAATTTTTATTCAACCTCAAACTTTTATAAAATGTTGTAAACATTTTTATAAACATTACAAAACATTTTCTACAATTAAAAGAAATGTTTTATTCAAAATAAACATTTTGAAATTCAAATTTTCGGACCTAAAACGGCTAGAAAAGTTCTAGAAAATTCCCCCTACACAAAAGACAAACTGGGGAGGCCCTAGCCTTTAGCCTAGGCGCGACACCCCTTAAATAAATGGCGGCCCCATAAATTTAATTGGGACCGCCCACTATTTATGGGGACCGCCCCTGGTGGCACTACCCAGTCTGTCCTATAAATACTGGACTTTTCCCCACTATTTTCTCACATTTTGCACTCATTCTTTCTGCCCAAAACAGCCCACATATCCTCTCTAAAATCCTTTGATCATTTAATCATAAAGCTTTGTTTCCAAGTGATCCAAGCTCAATTCCTCAAGTGCAAGAGAAGAATACGTCTATCATCAAGTGAAGAAGTATTACACCTTTGTGTGTTGTTGCAATCCTATTGCATTCATATCATAACTTGTAAATCTTTTGTAAATTTTGTAAAGTTGTGTAGTTGCTAGATCTTGGCGATCTTTGTAAGTATAGTTAGATCATGGTAATCTTACCTAGTAGTGCTAGATAGTTGTGATATAAGTAGTGTTGTGAAGAAGTCGTGAAGTTGTGAAGTCGTGAACAAGTCGTGAAGTTGTGTTGTGGTAGATTGGTTCTAGCTAAGATTAGAACTCGACATTTAGCTTTGTGTCGTAAATCGGTGTAAGCAACGTTGTGTATGCTTTTCTCCGCCATAAGGGAGCTTGTTGACATAGTAAAGAAAACTCTCGAGTTAGGTGCTCGAGGAGTGGAGTAAGGCGAAGTGGTGCTTCGTTGCCAAACCACTATAAATCCTCGCTGTAACACCCCCAAATTGGGTCGCAGCGGAATATGGGTCCGGGGCGTGTTACTTCTCAGATCAATAACACAAGATATATATAGAACGACCAAAAAGTCGTTTGAAAACGATACATTGGATTTAACAAAGTAATTGTTACTTAAGCCCGAAGCTTAACTTGTTCACTTGATCAAAATACAAAGATTTTCAGCCCATAACAGATAACAAAATGAAATGCGACAAAATCTTTAATGCATGACATCCAATTCAAAACCACCAATGTATCCATCGCACCTCGTGCTTATTGATCCCCTAAAAAACATTGCTTTAAAACGTCAACAATAATGTTGGTGAATTCATAGGTTTGATAAATCATATATTGTAGGACCACAAGATCTCCCAAGTGTATGATAATGCAACAGGTGCAGACATCATATAATATGTAATTACGTTGCTCTAAGCTTATGGCACTGATGCTGACATGTATGGATGCCAAATTAATGGCCGTTTGCCGTGGTGATGTTCTAACGCAACATACTATTTTCGACATGGTATACGTCTCCTTTTCGCTATGTTGCTTATCACTCGTAAAGGGTTGTCAACACCCAATAGATCTATTTATAACATTTCGCGCTCGAATTAACTGTCATGGATTTATTGGGCTCAAATTGGTTTACGGCTACTTAGGTAAACATGTAATCATAATATGAAACTTAACCCTGTGTCCAGTTGTAAAAACATCGCATGTTTTCACCCCAAAAACTTTGTAAAAAAACAGCATGTAAACACATGGGGCCTATGGAACTCACCTTGAGTTCTGATATCCAAAAATTATCGCAGATAAGCTCACGTAAAAGATCGAATGCCAACCTAAATTATCATAGGTCGTTCACGTACCGAGTTACTTTAATGCTAACATAGAATGTTATCCTAATAGAATTATTTCGTACTATCGTTCGGGCTATCATAATTTAAGAGGTCATGACATGACGTTCGAGGAGTTAGGACACTTTAAATCGTAAATCCAACAACTCGTCGAAACGCCATCCGAAGAGGCCTCATTATGAAACTCCCTAGTAATATAGTACTTTGATAACCACATAATATTCTATATAGCTCAATCACCAACTAATGGTTTTGGTAAAATTGTGTTTAACAAGTTAAAACGTTTATAAATACGTATTTAAGCCAAAACTGACGTAAACTTTCGCGTTTTAAACCCGATTCTCGCGTTTCTTATGTCCATCTTTTCGTATTAAGACGAGTTATCATAAATTGACATTTTCGAATTTCGGACCTACTGGTGAACAGTAATTATTATGTTCACTATCAGACACTTATGTTATTTTATCGATTTAATTGTCGTAAAACCCGAAAACGTCGTATTTTATTCGTTATAGCTCCGTTTTTAGTGATTCTTTCGAGGACGTTCTCGTATTTGAAAGTTCTATATATTTATGAGGTTTAAAAAAATATAACTTTCTGTCATGAATAGTAACTTTTATAAAAATAGTTTTATAAAAGTATTAATTGTCGTAAACTCGCGAAAATTCATAAAAAGTTCGTTATAATTGAAAAATGCGATACTTATCATTTTGGAATCCTAAAAAATGTGTCATTAGTTTTTAAAAATATAACCCTTGCTGTTTATAACTTTTTTAAAATGTTTTTATAAAAATTTATTCGACTTCGTTTATTAACGTATAACTCGTTTTTAACGTAACTTTTTCGTTATTAATCCGTTTAACAAGTTTCTTACTTTTTCGGAATCGTCGTGAAATGTATTATATTATAAAAATATTAAATGGATATGTAAGAATTCGAATTTTGGGACGAATGTTGCTTGTGTTTGTTGAATCCATTTTGATCTTTTCTTTATACTTTATTCTTTTGTATTTCACCAACCAAGTCTTATATGTCATAAGTGTATTTCTTTCCATGAGACTTTATTTTAGTGTTCTATTATCATGATTAAGAGTCCATAATCAATATTAACATGTCTATGTATTTCTTTAACTTAAAACATATTATGAAACTATGAAAACCCTAATTAATACATAATCCTTTTCATGTTTAACCAAGAGTGTAAATCACTTGTGTGACCATTTTAACATGATGTCATTAACATCATAAGATATAATAAAGTGTACATTATGATGACAACAAATAAAAACTTCTCTTTACATGTTAATGATCCTAAATGGTGATTTAAGCTAAATAGAATAATCATATGCATAAAAATGAAAGTTATAAAAACATAAAGAGTTCAAGTGGACCTTATGAGGTATGATGATGATGATGTACAAGTACTAAACCCTTGTTTAGCCACAAAAACCAAGCTTGCACTTAAGAAACCCTAGCTTTCCTTAACTAAACCCTAGCTTTCTTTTACTTGAGAAATACTTGGAAATGGTGATTCAATGCTTGCAAATGCCTTAGTATATCTTAGAATAGGTGTATATAGAAGTGTATGGATTGTAGAAAATTTTGTATGGGTTTGTTAAAGGGGTGCTTGTTTGCCGTAGCCTATATGTGTGCTAGAGAGAGTATATTTGATTTTTGTTAAGTGTTTAACATGTAAATGCTATCTCTCTTTTACATGTATAAGTAGTAAACATGTATGGTTAGTCAAGGAACATAGAATGGTCATAGGGATGGTCTCTTAGTCTTAGGTATGGCCATAGCATGGTCTTTGGTCAAGGTATGGTAGGTATGGTGTGCCATAAAGAGGTATGGTGTAGTATTTGACCACATGGAAGAGTTTTGGATATATCTTTGTATCAAATGCCATAATTTTGGCACAAGAGAGCTATACATGGTATATTTGAGTAATTTTTATGTATTGGGTATAAATGTGGGTATTTGTTGAAGCGTAGAAAAGTTTTTGTGGTTCCGGGAGTGCCTAAACGTAATTTATCGCGAAACGTATACACTTAACGTATCCGATAAAAATAAAATGAACAAAGTTAATAATTATTCTCAAAATAATTATATAACCCTTGATTGATGTAAACATTTAATTGTTGGGTGCCCGTTTACATTGAACGCTAATTTTTGGCGTACGCGATTTAACCTATCGCTTATGATTTAAAGTGAACACGTACATTACAAAAAGTACATTGCGGATTTATTGACTTCGTCAATGACTTGAAAACACAGGGTGTTATACTCGCGTTGTGGTTTGATTGTTCTTACTCTTATCTCTTGTCTTGCATTACTTTCTCATGACTATCTTATTAATTGTTTAGATTGGTATATTGTGCAAATATTGAATTCACATAAAGTCGAATCTAGAATTTTTATGAACACTTTAAAAACTTAAATTAAAAAGCGGTAAACTATTCAAGCCCCCTTCTAGTTTTCCACAAGGAGACTGAAGACAAGTCAGAGAAGAAACGACTTAAGGACGTACCAATCATTCGATATTTTCCTGAAGTATTTCCCAAGGACTTGCGGGGTCTTCCACCAGCTAGACAAGTGGAATTTCATATCGATTTGATACCTGGTGCTACACCTGTAGCACGAGCACCTTATCGACTAGCTCATTCCGAGATGAAAGAGTTGTCAGAGCAACTACAAGAACTATCCGACAAAGGCTTTATAAGACCAAGTTCCTAACCTTGGGGAGCTCCGGTCTTGTTTGACAAAAAGAAGGATGGATCATTTCGAACGTGCATCGACTATCGAGAACTGAACAAGCTAACGGAGAAGAATCGTTATCCACTCCCTAGGATCGACGATTTATTTGATCAACTACAAGGATCCAATATTTATTTTAAGATAGTATCACACCCCAAAAATTTTAGGTTAATATTTTAAACTTTTCTGATCATTATTTTTGACTTTTATACGTTATGTTTGAATCTGGCAGTTTACCAGGAAGTTAACCCGCGTAAATCTGAAAAACATCATTGGACGCATTCTGACTTTGGATTTTGATTAGTTTAGATATTATATGAGTTATTTTATCTTTTCTAAGTGTTTCGTTGTTTACGATCACTCTTGGTATTTATTTTTACGCTTTAACGTTAAAATTACGTTTTTCGCGTTTTTGACCTAACGGAACCCCGGAAACCCAAAATCTTTTCTTTTAAACTTTAGTTATCGTCCATCTTGTTGGGATTTAAAGCCTTCTTAATGCTGCTTGTATTACTGCTGTTCTTATTGATGTTAATGATGCTCAGTGAAAGTTAGTGCTGTTGGATAATTTCAATGAAAATTATTCTAAGTGTTTAAGACTGTTCGTGAAGTTACAACTGTCAGTACAAAGTTACTACTGCTAGAGAAAGTTACTACTGCTAGAGGAAGTTACTACTGTTAGTGGAAGTTAAGACTGCTCAGAGATAAAGACTGGAAAATATGCTAAGTAGTTACCACTGCTAGTACAAAAGTTACTACTGTTAGTACAAAGTTAATGTTGCTGAAGGAGTTAATGCTGCTAGTGAAGAAGTTAGTACTGCTGAGTTAGTTAGTACTACTTATGTGATTTGTATGAGATATTTTGGTAAAAGATATGTATAAGTTATTTGTTTAGAAGATTATGATTACTTAGGAAAGTATTGTAACCCGTTTAGGACTCCTTGGTGTATAAAAGGAGGTCCTAGGGCATAGAGTTTGATGTATCTCTCAATATAGAAAAATAGATTCATATAGAAAAACAGAAAAATATACAAATTCGTATAATTCATAGCTTCAAGGTCTTTGTAACCCTAATACTTTGAGAGTATTCGTATTATTTGCTTAATAATATTGGAGCTTATTGTTTGTTGAATTATATGTTCTTAGTTTTACTGTTTCATTAAGAATTCTTCTTAATATTAAAGATTAGATTCCGCATAATCTTTAATACACTCAAACACAGTTTCTACTATAGTTGTGTTAGATTTATCTAATATAACTAAACCTTATACAAGCTAAGGAAATCTTGCTAAAAGGATATGGATCAAGATTCTGCACACATGGTGGCTGCATCCAAAGTTCCCATGCTCAAACCCAGTGAGTTTAAGATCTGGAGGATGAGGATTGAACAATACATCCAGATGATAGACTATGCACTATGGGAAGTCATAGAGAATGGTGCAACCTTGCTAAAAACAGCAGTTGTGGAAGGTGTTGAAAAAGTGATGCATATTACATTTGCTAAAGAAAATGATCAGAGAATATTAGAGGTGAAATCTAGAAGTACTTTAATGATGAACATTCCCAATGAACATTAGTTAAAGTTTAACTCTATAAAGGATGTTAAGCTGTTGCTGGAAGCTATTGAAAAGAGATTTGGTGGGAATGCTGCTACTAAAAAGACTCAAAGGAATCTCTTAAAGTAGCAATATGAAAACTTCACTGCTTCAAGCTCTGAGATGCTTGATCAAACTTTTGATAGGCTTCAAAAGCTTATAAGTCAGTTGGAGCTTTTGGATGAAAACCTTTCACAAGAAGATGTTAATCAAAAGCTACTAAGAAGTTTGTCACCTGAGTGGAACACACATGCTATTGTATGGAGGAATAAAGCTGAGTTAGAAACAATGAGAATGGATGATCTCTATAACAAACTCAAGGTGTATGAACCAGAATTCAAAGGGATGTCTAGCTCAAGTTCAAGCACACAGAACATGGCTTTTGTGTCCTCTTCAAATAACAACACTAGCAGATCTAATGAAGCAGTTAATGCTGCTCATGGAGTTACTACTGCTAGCACTCAAGTGAATGCTGCTAACTCTATAAATATTGATAACTTTAGTGATGTTGTTATTTGTTCATTCTTTGCTAGTCAATCAAATAGTCCTCAACTTGCACATGAGGACTTGCAACAAATCTATCCTGATGACATAGAAGAGATGGATTTGAGATGGCAAATGGCCATGTTGACTATGAGGGCTAGAAGGTTTTTAAAGAAGACAAGAAAGAAGCTTACTGTTAATGGCAATGAGACTATTAGTTTTGATAAGTCCAAAGTGGAGTGCTACAACTGCCACAAGAGGGGACATTTTACTAGGGAGTGTAGAGCTCCAAGGAATCAAGACTACAAGAACAAGGAAAGCTCAAAAAGGAATGTGCCTGTAGAAACACCTACTTCCACAGCTTTGGTGTCATGTGATGGTCTTGGTGGTTATGACTAGAGTGATCAGGCAGAGGAAGGACCTAATTATGCACTCATGGCTTACTCATCTTCAAGTTCTGACTCAGAGGAATCCAATGATTCTACTTGTTCTAAATCTTGTTTGGAAACTGTTAAACTTCTTAAATCTCAATATGATCAACTATTAAAAGATTTTAAGAAATCTAAGTTAATGGTTCTAGGTTATAAAACAGGTTTAGAGTCAGTGGAAGAAAGACTTGAATTTTATAAGAAAAATAAGTCTATTTATGAAGAAAAAATTAAGGGCTTAAAATGGGATATTCAAGTAGAAGAAATAACTATTGGGGAGCTTAGGAAGAAGCTTGAAATAGTTCAAAAAGAAAAAGATGGCATTTAATTTAATGTAGACAAATTTGAAAATGCATCTAAAAGCTTAAACAAGCTCATAGAGAATCAGATTGTAGACAATTGCAAGAAAGGTTTAGGCTATAATGCAGTTCCACCTCCCTACACAGGAAATTTCATGCCTCCAAAACCTGACTTTTCTTTTATTGGCTTAGATGAGTTTGTTAATAAGCCTATAGTTGAGAACAGTAAAGCTATGTCTAGTGAAGAAGAGCCTAAGGTAGTTATTAAGAATGATGATGCCCCAATCATTGAAGAATGGGTGTCAAACAGTGAGGAAGAAAATGTGTCTCAAACTAAAACTGAGAAGAAAATAGTTAAGCGTAGTATTGCTAAGATAGAGTTTGTCAAACCTAAGCAACAAGAGAAAACTGCTAGGAAAACTATTAAACAAGTTGAGTAACATAGGCAAAACACTCGCAGTCCAAGAAGAAATCAAAGAAACTGGAACAATATGATATCTCAAAGACTAGGAAGCAATTTTGAGATGTTTAATAAGGCTTGTTATGTGTGTGGAAGCTTTGATCATTTACAATTTGATTGCAATTACCATCAAAAATAGTTTCAAAATCAAAGGATGATAAAGCTTGTTTGGAACAATGCTCAAAGGGTGAATCATCAAAACTTTGCTAAAAAGACTCACCCTTGTGCTAAAAAGAACTTGGTTCCAAGAGCAGTACTAATGAAGTCTGGCTTAGTATAAATTTATACTGCTAGACAAGTTAATACTGCTCACTCAAAAACAATAGTGAATGCTGATAGACCAATGTCATATCTTTCTAAAATAGCACATTCAATTGTTAAGAGTCCCATTTATAAGAACACGGCATTTAAAAACAGTAATATTAATTAAAGGGTTAATACTGTAAGGGGTAAAGATGTTAATACTGCTAGACCAAAAGCAATAGCTAATGTTGTCAAGGTAAATAATGTTAATGCTGTTAAGGCCTCTGATTGTTGGGTTTAGAAATCAAAGCATAAAGTTTTAGACCATGTTTCTAAATACAACAGCGCATCAACCACCCTAAAAAGGTTTGATTATATTGATGCACAAGGCAGATCCAAGTCAGTGATGGCTTGGGTCCTCAAAAAAAACTGATTTTCTTATCTAGTGTGCAGGGCAATCCACAAATGGATTTATAGGATCAAGGAGTAATTGATAGTGGATACACAACGCACATGACAGTGGTTGATAGTGGTTATACTTAATACTGCTGAGTTTCTACTGTTAGTTATACTTAATATTGTTAGGTATACTTAATACTGTGATAATTATGAAAATTGCTATGGTTTGTATTTTCTTAGTTTTTGGACTAACATTTTGCAGGATAAGCAAAGAAAAATGTTAGATTGATGATGGAAAAGCTGTTTGGAATAAAATTGGAGTTAATACCAGTGACTCAAAGTTAATGCTGCTAGGCATAAAGTTAATGCTGCTAGGCATAACTTACTACTGCTGAGTTACTACTACTAGGTAACTTACTACTGCTGGTTAAAAGTTAATGCTGCTAGGCATAACTTAGTACTTCTAGATGAACGTTAATGCTGTTGAGGGTATTTTTCATAAATATTTTGATTAAGGGGTTTCAATCACTATATTTTCCATAATCGATTTCAATCAATCATTTAATCGATTTCATTCTCTAAAATATTCTCTAATCACAAACCCTAATTCAATTTTATCATCCATTATCAAAATCCAACACAATGTCGAACCTAAAGTTTGTTGATACTCATAATATGGTTGTATTCTTGTCTAAACCCATTGAAAGTAAAGGGTTTGAGCAGATAGTAGATTTTCTTAATGCACACCCTATAAGGTATGCACTAACGGTTAATCCTACTATATATCTTTCTTGTATTAAACAGTTTTGGTCTTCTACTGTGGCCGAAACTATCAATAGGGAAGTACAATTAAATGCCTTAGTGGATGGCAAGAGGATTGTCATTACTGAAACATCTGTTAGAAGAACTCTTCGACTAGCAGATGCTGAAGGTATTAATTGTTTCTCAAATTCTACTATTTTTAAAAACCTTGCATTGATGGGGTATGAGAATTTTTTTGAAAAGCTAACATTTTATATAGCATTCTTTTCCCCTCAATGGAAATTTCTAATTCATACTATTCTGCAATGTCTAAGTCCAAAGACTACTGCATGGAATGAGTTTAGCAGTACTATGGCATCTGTCATTATCTGTTTAGCTACAAACCAAAAGTTTAATTTTTCAAAATTGATTTTTGATACTATGGTTAGAAACTTGGATAATCTTTTTGGTAAATTTTTAATGTATCCAAGGTTTTTACAAGTGTTTTTGGACAAATAATTTGCTAAGAAGCCTACTCATAAAATAATTTATTATGCACCTTGTCACACTAAAAAGATTTTTGGGAATATGAGAAGAGTAGGAAAAGGTTTTTCTGGTAAAGTAACACCCTTGTTTCCAGCAATGGTGGTACAAAACCAACCTCAGCAGGGTGAAGGTTCAGTAATTCCCACTGATCCTCAACACACACCTACCATTTTACATCCATCAATATCTCAACCCTAAAAGACTCAAACACCTAGGGAGCTTACAAGAATAGACACTGAGATACCTCAGTCCAGTGGTCCTACTAAACATGTAGCAGATGAGGCTGTCCATAAGGAGAGGGGTGATAGTTTGATGAGGGCTACCACTACTGCTTATAGCTTAGAAGTAGAGCAGGACAGTGGTAACATCAATAAGATCCAATCCAAGGCAACACTTAATGAACCAAGTTCCCCAAGAACTCGTTCAGGTAGTGGTCCCAGGTGCCAAGAAACCATAGGGGATAATATTGCTCAAACTAAGTTTGAGAATGTATCTACACAATCCTATGATCTACTGCTCGCAAGAGGTAACACACTTAGAAGTGGTGAGGATAGTCTAAAACTTACTGAATTGATGGAATTATGTACCAATTTACAAACTAAAGTTCTTGATTTGGAGAAGAAAAAGACCACTCAAGCTAATGAGATTGCTAGCTTGAAAAGGAGGGTCAAGAAGCTTGAAAAGAAAAGAAGTTCAAGAACTCATAAGCTAAAGAGGTTATATAAAGTTAGTTTGAGTGCTAGGGTAGAATCCTTTATAGATGAACAAAGTTTGGGTAAGGATGCATCCAAATATGGGAGGATTAATGCTATAGATGCTGATGAAGACATTACCCTGGTTAGTGTTCATGATATGAATATGTCTGCTGATGAGGAAGTTGGTGAGGAGGAAGTAGTTAAAGTTATTAACACTGCTAAGCTAATTGTTGATGCTGCTCAGGTTAGCACTGCTGGTGATAAAGTCAGTACTGTTGGTGCTGCAATAACTGTTAGTGCTGCTACTACAACTACTGCTACAACTGTTGAAGAGATTACTTTGGCTCAAGCACTTGAAAGTTTAAAGACTACAAAACCCAAGCAGAAAGGGGTTGTTATACAAGAGCTGGATGAATCTACAACAACAAGAACAATATCTTCACAAAAATCACAGGACAAAAGTAAAGGGATAATGACATAACCTGTAAAGCCTATGAAGAAGAAAGATCAAATCAGCTTTGATGAAGAAACTGCTTTAAGACTAGATGTTGAATTTGATGAAGAATAAAGAGTTGCAAGAGAGAAAGCTGAAAAAGAATATGAAGCCAATATTGCCTTGACTGAAGTATGGGATGATATTCAGGCTAAGATTGAGGCTGATCATGAATTAGCTAAAAGACAGCAAGCTGAAGAACAAGAGCAGTTCACAATTGAACAAAAATCCATATTGTTTAAAGAACTCCTAGAGCAAAGAAGAAAACACTTTGCAACTAAAAGATCAGAGGAGAAGAGGAACAAACCACCAACCCAAGCTCAACAAAGAAAAATCATGTGTACTTACCTGGAGAATATGGAAGGAAATAAGCTCAAAGACTTGAAGAACAAATCTTTTGATTCTATTTAAAAGATGTTTGACAGAGCTTTCAAGAGGGTGAATACATTTGTTAACTTTAGAACAAACTTGGTAGAAGATAGTTCAAAGAGAGCAGGAGAAAAGTTGGAACAAGAGAGTACTAAAAAGCAGAAGGTAGATGAGGATAAAGATATATCAGAGCTTCAAAGTCTAATGAAAGTCATTCCAGATGAAGAAGAGGTTGCAATTGATGTTGTACCTTTAGCTACTAAGCCTCCAACCATTGTTGACTGGAAGATCCATAAAGAAGGAAAGAACGGCTACTTTAAAATAATAAGAGCTGATAGAAGTTCAAAGATGTACTTAGTCTTTAGTCATATGCTCAAAAGCTTTGACAGGGAAGATTTGGAAACTCTGTGGAAATTGGTAAAAGCTAAGCATGGGTCAACAAGGCCAGAGGAGGGCTATGAGAGAGTGCTATGGGGTGATCTAAAGGCAATGTTTGAACCACATGTAGAGGATGAAATCTGGAAGTTGCAACAAAGGTACACAGTTATGAGCTAGAAGCTATTTGACTCATGTGGAGTGCATTTCTTGAGGTTGCAATCTGGTATGATTTACATGCTGGTAGAAAAGAGATATCCCCTTACACCACCTACAATTACAGATATGCTGAACAAGAAGCTTCAAGTTGATTATTTCAGTGAAATGGCATATCAGCTTCTTAAACTTCTTACAAAATAGCTTAAGAATCAAGGAAGTGTTTGGAAGCATCCTCCTGGTAATTAATGAAGCTTTGAATGAAGAAACTTGATGATTTTGGAAATAAATATCAAGTTTAAGGGAGGATTGTTGGGATTAAAAGCCTTCTTAATGCTGCTAGTATTACTGTTGTTCTTATTGATGTTAATGCTACTCAGTCAAAGTTAGTGCTGCTGGAGAATTTCAACAAAAATTATTCTAAGTGTTTAAGACTGCTGGTGAAGTTACAACTGTCAGTACAAAGTTACTACTGCTAGAGGAAGTTACTACTGCTAGAAGAAGTTACTACTATTAGTGGAAGTTAAAACTGCTCAGAGATAAAGACTGGAAAATATGTTAAGTAGTTACTACTGTTAGTATAAAGTTAATGCTACTGAAGGAGTTAATGCTGCTAGTAAAGAAGTTAGTACTGCTGAGTTAGTTAGTACTGCTTATGTGATTTGTATGAGATATTTTGGTAAAAGATATGTATAAGTTATTTGTTTAGAAGATTATGATTACTTAGGAAAGTATTGTAAGCCATTTAGGACTCATTGGTGTATAAAATGAGGTCCTAGGGCATAGAGTTTGATGTATCTCTCAATATAGAAAAATAGATTCATATAGAAAAACAAAAAAATATACAAAGTCGTATAATTCATAGCTTCGAGGTCTTTGTAACCCTAATACTTTGAGAGTATTCATATTATTTGCTTAATAATATTGGAGCTTATTGTTTGTTGAATTATATGTTATTAGTTTTACTGTTTCATTAACAATTCTTCTTAATATTAAAGATTAGATTCCGCATAATCTTTAATACACTCAAACACAGTTTCTACTATAGTTGAGTTAGATTTATCTAATATAACTAAACCTTATACAAGCTAAGGAATTCGATCTATTAAAGTGGGATCAACACATCTCATATTGATAAGCCAAAAAATTTGTTCACCCTCCCCCTTTTATCATACTTTGGACGCCTAAAACCAAACCAAATGCACCATAAGGCTTGAAATTAATTCAAGAGCATCTTATTTGAATATTCATGCATGTGCATAAAAGTGACATATAAGAGTGTCTTTCTCATGCACTCTTCACTAGTTAGGCATACCCTTGTGATCTATTACACTCTTGTAAGAGATTTGGACTAATGTATTTGACCAACTTAAGACTTATGCATACAATTCAAATCAAGACTTCAAAATTTGCAAGTCAAGGTCCTTATGGCCTTGTTCTAGCCGAACCACACACACACGCCCCTTTGGTGTGTGTTGACCACTTAATACTACAAGACAAGAAGTCTTAGGGTTCTCTTGTCCTATAAATACAACATCACATAAGAACTTAGGGTTACCACTTCATTTCAAAGCCACCAACACATTTTCTCTTCTCCTTTTTCCTTTTTGTAGCTCACGGCCAAACACACCTTTTTAGAGTTTTCATTTTCTTTGATTTCTTGCATAATCCAAGCATACAAGGTTCATTTCTAAGGTTATCTAAGGTGTTTTCAAGTATTGGTTCTTTAATTTAAAGGTTTTTCCTTAAGATCTAAAGTTAAGGTTTCAAGATTTATTGTTGGGTTTTATAGATCTAGTATTTAGGGTATAGATCTTGTGATTTCTCTACTTGTTTTTCATTTTTGTAAGTACCTTGATATTTTCTTGTGGTTTACTTATGTTCTTCCATATATGTTCAAGATCCATATATCTGTATGTTGTGTTTTAATTTTTAAAAGATTATAAAACAAGATTTTATAAATAACGATGTTGCTTTGTTTCACTTATTTAATAATATGTTCTTGGTGAGATGAGAGTTGAATGAGAGTTGCAACAACAAAAATAAAGGGATTAGGTTAGTATTAGGTATGGTTTTGTCATGGATTAGTTGTGAATGGAGATTAGGCTAGACTAGGCACTATTGTGAAGTTTGGTGTGATTTTTAGAAGCGTTTGTGAAAAAGGTAGTTGCTGATCCGAAATGGTTTTGAGCATTTGAGCGACTTAGGAATGTTTTTATTAGGCGTAAAAGTAGTTTTTGGAGAGCTCGTTTCGAATAGATAGTTTTCATATATCGTACACAAAAAATAGACTTAAAACGGCCAAGTTATAGCCAAATGAAACTTGAAACATTTTTCAGCAAAAACCAAATGAATAGTTGCTGATGTGAATGGTGAAATGGGTTTTCGGACACTTTCGAGATATTTTGAGTTTTTAAAACACTAGCGAAACATATAGTAACACATATATATTGATTAGTATCATTTAAGGACGCCGTTAACATATTTTAGAAAAAGCGTTAAGGTTACTAAAAATAGTAAGTTTCGTAAAATTTAGCGAAACGGACATAGAAGTTAAGCGATTAAGACTAGTTAGTGCGTTTTGAAAATATGGAAACTTAATAAATATAAGAGACGATATTAACGTCCTGAAACTAAAAACTTTCTTAAAATAGAAACTTACTAAAAATAGTAATTTTCTTTGTTAAACGCCGAGACTTAACGAAAAACTCGATAATTCTATTTTGTCACGTTTTGTTAATCAAACCCAAGCAAATACACATGGATGTCTTTTGGTGATGAACATATTGTGCAATTCTTGGCATACTTTCCGTGTTTCTAAGACGCGTTATTATTTTAGGTCGCGGCTAGATTTCTATATCATCTTTCTTGCGTGATTTATCATTTGCTCATCTTGCTAAGGTGAGTTCATAGCCCCATGTTTTACTACTTTTACTTTACTATTTTGGGGTGAGAAACATTGCTTGCTTTTAAACTATGGACACAGTTACTTTACGTTGCCTTTTCCTAATTACGTGTTGCCTAAGTTACGAATAGACCAAAAATGCCTGAATTATCATGAACCGTTAATTTCTTGACCGACTGGCTGTTTAAGTAAGTTCGATTGTTATAAATAGATCTATTGGGACTAATTATCCCTATCTGGGTGAGTAGCGCTCACTACCCACGGGGCTCCCGATAAACGGATATATACCATGTCGGATTTTCATTAGGTGATCTTGGTCGGATACCTTTAGGGCGATTAATTCTTATTTGGCATATAATATGCTTCATTTAATTGAGCTTCGGTGTCATGAGCTTAGCGCAACAGTAAATACTTTTTATGTGAATTCGTATTTGTTATAACTGTCATGCGCGTATTGTGCACTTGTGGTCCACTTTAATACTAAAACCTATGAATTTACGCAACTTTATTTTGACCGTTTTAGCATGTTTTTCTCAGGTGCTTAGCTGTGGATGTCTTTGCTTGCTTTATGGTGTTGCCATGCATTGGACCGATTTTCAAGATCTATTATCTACTGTCTTAACATCATTGTCAATTTTCTAAAACTTTTATTCGCTTCTGCATATTTTCATTAAACTTATGTCAAACCTTATCTATTTTATTTAATGCAACGATGTTGGATTTTTAAACGTACCCTTAGAGGTCGTTCCTTGTATTTTGTGTGATGTATATTATGACGTCAGGCCCCCGGACACGTGTATTCCGTCCAGGGCCCGTTTGGGGATGTGACAGATTGGTATCCAGAGCCAAAGTTATAGAGAACTAGGTAGTATATCTAGAGGTCCAGTCTATAACCAGTATGTGATCCTATGTGCTTTACCTATTTGCATTTATATCTTATTATAATAGAATCTAATATATATAAGTATGAATTATATATTATATTTCCATAATTACCTTATTCATCATTTTGCCATATCATATTTTGCATCATACTTATTTCTCGGAATTGCTTGCACGTGCATGGTTTCATATAAAGAGGATTTATATAAACTTTTGCGTGTGCAGGTTAAGGCAGCTCCTGTTATTTCTATTTCGTCAGATTCGTCTGAGGAGAGTGTGGTTCTCATTCCCCACGAGTGATTCTCTTTGGCGCTATTCCTGCTATTATCCCGGTTATCCCTGTTGATCCCTTAGTTGCACCGGAGGTGGGAGTTTTGGACCGGAGTGCTTGATTTGGTAGATTTATCGAAGGATTCTTTTCTACTTGTACCAGAGTTACCATTGGTTTCACCCTTCTTATGTTCTGATGACTAGGAGGTGGATGATGAGTCCTTGCCTGGTGAGCAATTACCCGAGAGGCATGAGTCTCTTGCCGTTCATGATGTTGTGGTTTCGAAGTGGAGGGACAAGGTCGCATCTAGACCGTCCTCACCGTCGGGATCATCACCTCATGATACTCTTGCACCATCATCTGAGTTTCCCCTTGCTCCTGTTGTTGCTTCAACCAAGATTCGTCGACAGCTAGCGATTCTTATCAGACCCGTTGAGGCTATTCCCTTCGGTCGACCTCTCTGCACCCATCTGAATGGGCCGCGTAAGTTGTTACTGCACCCATCGCAACCTCATCTTCATCTTCTCCACAAACATATCAAAGACCCTCATCTTCTTCATCAAAAATCATCTACACAAACCACCAAACAATCCAATCCTCAAAAATGCTAACAAATACCAAAATCATACCATTTTGTATAATCCAACTAATGGCTTATTATCTATCAGACGCTTTGTATCATTAGTCTCAAAAAAAGCATCACACAATTTAAACAAATTATTAACACGATGTCTAGGAAACATAAACGCATCAACAAAAGGCATGCCAAAATCATCACAGGTGGTTATAACCAAAATGTGTTTATTGGGTCTAAGCTTATTGGCATGTATTCTAAATTGGGTCAATTTTATATGCAAGATGCACGTAAAGTGTTTGATAATATGTCTCAAAGAGATGTTTTTATATGGAATATGATGATTCAAGCTTATGCTAATTTGGGTTTTGGAAATGAAGCGTTGGTTGTGTTTAAGGAGATGTGTGGGGAGGGTTTGGGTGTGGATAAGTTTACATATATGTTTGTGTTGAAAGCGTGTAGCGTTGGGAGTGATGTGATTATGGGACGTGCATTTCATGGGCGTGTTGTGAAATGTGGGTTTTGTTTTGATGTGTTTGTTGGGAATGCGCATGTTCGATCAGATTTCTGAAAGAAACATCATGGTATGGACTACGATGATGAGGGGCTACGGAATGCATGGAAATCCACAAGAAGCAATCAATCCGTTTTTAGACTTTCTGAAAAATGGTTTACATCCCTATGAGGTTGTGTTTTTGTGCTTGTTATCAACATGTAGTCATGCAGGTCTAGTTACAAAAGGCCGTGAAATATTCAAACAAATGGATGATTATGGTGTTGAAAAGGGTCATGAACATTAAGCCTGTATGGTTGATCTATATGGGAGAGCAGGTTTACTTACAGAAGCGTTTGAGTTTATCGAATCAATGCCTATTTTGCCTACAAAGGATGTATATAATATTGAAATTGCTGAAGTTGTTGCACAAAAGTTGTTATGGTGGTGGTGAGGAAGTGTGGAGAGGGAAGTGGGGTCCACTGGTGGGGGGAGAAAGGAGAAAGTGGTCGTTGGGAGGAGGATGTACGGTGATGTGATGGTGGTGGAAAAGGTCGAATGGATTAAGTGGATAATGTGGATTATGGAACCTGGATTTTAAGGATTATTTCCATGGATGATTCGAATGAGTTGAGGATATTTGGATCGTAGGAGGTGTGGTTGGATTAAATAATTTGGGTTTGATTAAATGAATTATGGGTATAGATTATTTTTGTTATGATCTCAAATGTGTAAATTAGGTAGTGAATTTGGGTTTTGGTGATGGTGGTGGTAGGAGAGTGTGGAGAGGGAAGTGGGATCCACTGGTGGGCGGGAGAGTGGAGAAATTGGTGGTTGGGAGGAGAAGGTATGGTGGTATGATGGTGGAAGAAGAGGTTGAATGAAAGATGAAGAAGATATTGAATTTGTGAGTTAAAGGGGTGGATTTTATAAAAAATAAAGTATAGGGGCCACATATGACATGGGCAAAAAAACTAAAAAATGTATTAAAATCATGCCACGTCAGATTTTTTGCTAATCATGTTATTATGATATTATTATGATAGCCTTTGTAATCAACACATATCGGCTTAATCTGTCGCTCTCTAATTTTCCTATTTATAAGATATATTTTCTTACATAATCTAAGTAGTTGAATTACTATTGCACTTTTATAGTCTTTCTTACTTAGTGTATGTGCATTCTGGTTTTGTATGTAGAATGTTAACGGCTGTGGTTCTTAGGCTATTACAGTTAACAAAGACAATTTATTCAGGTAACTAACAACTTAGAAATGATTGCATAATCTTGTACCGACATAAAAATATATTAGTCGAAGGAAATATAACTATTCACTCCTAGTATCCACCGTGTCAGACACGCACATGCACACCAAAATAACTCACCTCATGTTTGTATTCAAAATAACTCACCTCATGTTTGTTTATGATTTTATAACTATTCACTCCTAGTCCGTGAGTATGTGGGGTAAAACTTGTATTCAAAATAAGTCACCTCATGTTTGTATATGATTTTATGTTCTTTTTAACTTATTTGGCAATTGTTGAAATGTATGTTTGTTTGATTTCTCGACATTTACGGTGTCAAACATGAAATGTTTATAGTTTTTGTTCCGCCATCTTATTTGTATCTTTTTATAATTCTTTTAAAGTGGTCGTGTCTTTTAGCTAGTATATATATATTTTTTAATCATTGCAAATATTTTTTATTTTATTTTGGGTGTGAAAAACCGGATAATCAATAGTTTTTAAAAATTGATAAACACTCAACTGAAAAAGTCAAAACCCCTAAAAATAGTTTGAATCAATGTATCAAACCTCCATTCTGCTGCTATCTTGTCTAAAAATAAGAATGAAGTCTTTCTCCAAATCAATTATTCTCCAAAAATAAAAAATCCCACAAAAGGTATCTTTATTTTTTAACTAGCTTAAAGACCCGTTTAACACCGGGTGTCTTTAAAGAATTTATTTTTAAGAAGTTATATGCATAAATAAAAATATATGAAAGAAATTATCAAATAATACGTGAATTATTTTATAAACATTTGAGTTTGTAGCAATTATTATAATAAACATAGATGCTTTTTGGCCTCCAGCTTTTTTATGGTCTTGAATATCAAAGGACGTATGTAAGCGCTAATCAAGTCAATCAATGTCTATTTCGTGAACACTTAATTGTCAATTGAAAATGAAAGTAAAACTATATTGTGATCAATAATTAATTAGAATTTAAAATATAGAAAATAGCCGTTATATGTACATTGTACATACCTCTTGCATGTTATTCATAGACCTTGTAGTACTTCTTTATAGATGACATTTGTAGTATTTTTAGATATATTTCCATTCTTATCACAAACTAAAACCTTCAAACCTTTTCGCTTTGATAATATATAAAAATTTAAAATATGGTATAAAATATGTCATATGTATATTGTACATATCTCTTGAACCTTGATCATAGACCTTTGTAATAGTTTTTGAGATATTACCATCCTCGTCACAAACGACAACCTTCAAACCTCTTTTACTTTGGTTTGTGATGTAGGTTACTATTTAAGCTAATAATCGTCCTTTCACATTGCATGTACCTCACCGTTCATCACAAAATGTCATAGTAACAAATACGAATCACTTTGCACTGCACATGGTTTAAGATAAGTTAATAATCTTTTTTTTACATTGCATGTACCTCACCGTTCGTAAAAAATGTTACTAACCAATATGAATCACTTTACCCCTTACGTTTGGCGTACCACTTGTTTCGGCGTTTAAAACTAAAAGAAGAGAAATGTGAACGTTTAATAATAGAGAAAAGAGGAAGGAGAAGGAAATCTTGATTATGAGTTGTGGTTTCTAATTAGAAAAAAATATATAACAAAAAAGCTTTGAAATAATATTATCTTTAAAGCATCTAAATTTGCAAAGAAATTTTGGCATGGTTTTCTACCCTATCATGTTCTTCCGTCCATAATGAAAACTCAAAAATGTGTTTTTTTTTCCTTTTCACTATTTTTTTTTCAAATAAAAGTGGTGTTAATGATACGATAAACAATTTGGTTTCTAACTATTTAATAATCAACGGGTATGTATTGTCTTTTTTTACATTTAATAGTATTGATTTTGAATCGAATTTCATGACATATTATTAGCATGTAGAGGAAGAATGTCTTATGACATATTATTACTTTGAATGGGTCTTTTCTAGCCTTTGTTTAAAACGTACATTGGAAGATTTCTTAAGCTGCATATTAATGAGAGGGGTGGGGAGGGGGGGGGGGGGAAGGGGGGGGGGGTTGTTTCAAACATTCCATGGTTTAGGGTTACAATTGTGCTAAAATAGTTTGCTATAAAACATTAATGTGCCGATTCATGCATGTAGTTTATTAGATGGTGCATTAGAGTATTGTACAAATGGGTTATTTTAGGAATAATATCAATGGCGGCATTTAATTTTCGTGCTTAGATGAGTTTTAGTTTGAATAAGTCTTTGTTTTGAAACTACAGTTGAAGAGAGTTAATGAGACTTCTAAAAATTTCCTTTATTAAGTTACAATTACCAGATATACTATCAAAATTATCAAAACTGCATCGTTCAGAGGAATGACGTATATCATTCCATGCTTTGTTATCCATTTTGATATATTCTGAAAATAAGCTTCAAACTTCCTTCTCAAATATTCACCCAACTGTTCATATAGGTCTCTATTATATGAAGTGCATCTGTGCAAACATTATCCTTTTTGCTTGTTGAACCATTTATAATTGATTGCTTAGATACTTGGTGACTATCGCGCTAAAACCTATTCATTATCATTAAGAAACACAAGGTGGTGAAACTAATACAAAACCACTAACGGGTGACAACAATTGTAGGAATTAGTGTTGGTGCAAAAATCATAGTGAGAGTTACTACAAGAGTTAAATTTAAATGAGGGAATTAAAGCTTCTTCTCGTCCTTTTTAACATGGCATAGTTAAACCTATTCAACCCAGTAACATATCTAATGTCAATATATCTTGCTTTGACATCGCAACTGTTTTTTTGTCCGCAAGTAATTTTTGATTCATTCAAGCACTTCATAGAATACTTAACATATGTGTATAGGCCTAGCATATCAAGTTTGTAACGCGCACGTGCCTAACTCGGTTAGCGCCACATCACATTTTAAGAAAAATTGAACGAAACAGCTACGTGATTATTGAAGAATGAAAGTCTCAACTTTGAGGAAGCCTCGCAGTACTCTGAATTGGGGGCACCAAGCAAAAGAGGAGACGTTAGGAAGAGACTCGGACCAAAAGATGCATGCAGCATATCCAGAAGCCCTGAACCAAGGCATGACCGATCTAGGTCACCTAGAAGGAAAGATCCGGAAAGAGAAACTGTGTTCAGAAGGTTGGAAAAGGGTGTATTTCTCAGGTTGGGTGATAAAGAAAATGGTATCATCTCAGGTTGATCCTCTGAGTTTGAATTTTACATTAATGCACAATATATATTTAGCAAGTGTTGATTGGTGCATCATCTATGGTTTGAAATATTTGCATGTATTATTAGACGCGTTTCAGAAAGACTTACAGCTAATAAAATTCTTGAAGGAGGTAAGTCAAATTCATACGTTTATAGCGGTCACTAAATTGATTTGGAAACCTTTTGACTCTCTTCATTTAATTACTTGAATATTAAACCACATAACAAAAATAGATTTTCGGTAACGATCATCCATTGTCCTGTTTGATTTTTTTGGGTTTATAATTAGGTAAAATTAGTTCCTTGATTTATAGACAAAGAAAAATCTTTTAATTGTTTTTCTTGATTTAGTTTCTATGGATACAAACCCAAATTCGTGTATAAAAAGTCTATGAATACAAACAAACACAAAAATTATAAGAAAACCCTAAATAAATAAATTTATGATGGCTTTTTATCCAGGCTCGTTACCAAGAATTGCCATGTGCTCACAACAGTGGATGAACCTCGGCGCAATGCAGGTCGTACCTTTAAAGTTGCTCATCAAAATCTGCTCACAACCAGGACAATGGATGATGAAGATGCACCTGGGCTTAAGGCACTTCTTACTTTTAAACTTGTTGCACTCGACAACGTAAGTTAATCTTCTTTCACACCAACACTATGTCTTTCTTAATTTTTTGTTTACTGACGGGATAATTTGGTATTAATTTATCTATATCTATAATGTTCAATTGCGCGCAGTCTGTGGAAGGTATGGAAGTGGTGTGCCAGGAATTTGAAGCCACAAGTAAAGACCCTGAGGGCCATTCAGTAGACGAGCTAATCACAGAATTTTCTTCTTCTTGTTTATCCGCTAAGGTACTTTAGTTGTTGTCTCATTTCATTCACTTGAATTTCATTCTTTATAATTTTTATTATTTTCCAGGTTTCAAAGACGTTTCACATTATCCCATCATCAAAGTCTTGTGAATATGTCCTCAACACACTTATGCAGGTGATTCGCCCGGTTGCTGTCTTTTTACGCTTTCAAGTTATAGTGCTTCAACTAGAGTTTCTCATGCTAAAAGATAATGAGGCAAAAGTATTGAATGTGTCGGATGCTATAGAGGAGAATAATGCGTTTGATGCTACTTCTAGTCATCTGACTGAATTGGAAGCTAACGAGGTTGTTAATGATGGTGACATGGAATTGCTGACTGATGTAGAAAGTACCTCTGGTATTGATGCAAGGGATCAAGATAGTGAGTTGGTGTTAGTGGATGGTAAACAAGATGATGCGGAAGTGGTGGGTGTGGCCGATGAGCAAAACAGTAACGAGGCAGATGTGTTGGAAAATAATGGGGTTATAGGTGTTGGGGTAAATGAAAATAATGAGGGTTCCAAGGGGATATTGGAAGATGTTCCTGAGGTCAACAAAAAAGTAGCTCATGTAATTATAGAAAATTCCGAAAATGGAGTTTCAAGCGATGCTGATTTGGATGAAACAGTGATTCATATTCATGTAAATGGAGATTCCGTGGATCACAGAACACAGCCTGATGACGAGATAAGTGGTGAAGTAAAACGACGAGGTCGAGAGTACTACAAATGATCTGCTTAATGCGCAAAATGAACAGAAAGTTGAACAAAATGAAGAGGTGGTACCGAAACATTTTAAGCCATCTTCTTCTGCTATTCATGAGACTGAGGTTGAAAGACAACCTTCTTTTGATGACAAAGTTTCTGAATCCGTAGCTGATTCCTCTGAAATACGTGAACAAAAAGATGAAGATAAGCCATTAAACAAAGAACCAGAATCGAGACCTGTTATAGGTGTTTCTTTATCTACAGCAAAATCTGTCGCTCCCACCCCCACCGCGGTTCCTAACCTCAAAGATGATCCAAAACCTAAAGAAACCCCCACTCCTAATTCCAGACCTAACACTCCCCCCACCCTAAGACCATTCCTAGCTCCAGTTCTAACACGACCTGCTGGTATTGGCCGTAGTGCTCCACTACTTGAACCTGCTCACCGTGTGGCGCAATCAAAAGCAAACGGAAATGTTTCTCCACCTCAGAACCAAGTCATTGATGAACCAACAAACGGTGAGGCCGAGGAAAATGACGAGACTCGTGAAAAGCTTCAGATGATACGGGTTAAGTTTTTACGTCTTGCTCGAAGGCTCGGGCAGACTCATAACGTCGTTGTGGCACAAGTTTTGTATAGGTTAGGATTGGTTAAACAACTAAGAGGCAGAACTGGAGGTCGTGTTGCTGCTTTTAGCTTTGAGCGTGCCAATGCCATGGCTGAGCAGTTGGAGGCAGCTGGTCAAGAACCACTCGAGTTTTCGTGCACCATCATGGTTCTTGGGAAAATGGGTGTTGGGAAAAGTGCAACCATTAATTCAATATTTGATGAAGTTAAGTTTTGAACTGATGCTTTTCAACTGGGAACCAAGAAGGTTCTGGATGTTGTTGGAACTGTGCAGGGTATTAAGGTTCGTGTTATTGACACTCCGGGTCTTCTGCCTTTTTGGGCTGATCAAAGAAAGAATCAAAAAACTCTTCAGTCTGTTAAAAAGTTTATCCAAAAATCACCTCCAGATATTGTTTTGTATCTTGATCGGTTAGACATGCAGAGTAGGGACGATATACCACTTTTGCGGACTATAACTGATATATTTGGACAATCTATATGGTTTAATGCTATTGTGGTCTTGACCCATGCTGCTTCTGCACCGCCTGAAGGTCCAAATGGTACAGCCACTAGTTATGACATGTTTGTTACCCAGCGGACCCATGTGGTTCAGCAAGCCATTCGACAGGCTGCGGGTGATATGCGCCTCATGAACCCTGTTTCATTAGTGGAGAACCACTCGGTGTGTAGGACAAATCGGAATGGTCAAAGAGTTTTACCAAATGGTCAAGTGTGGAAGCCTCACTTGTTACTACTTTCGTTTGCTTCAAAGATCTTGGTTGAGGCTAATATGCTTCTAAAGCTGCAAGACTCGCCACCTGGAAAGCCGTTTGCAGCCAGAAGTCGAGCACCACCTTTACCTTACATTCTGTCAACTCTTTTGGTGATGATAATGATGACGCGTTAGATGATGACATAGATGAGTCATCGGATGAAGAAACATCAGAATATGATGAATTTCCACCTTTTAAACGGTTGACTAATGCCCATGTGTCGAAGCTTAGTAAGGAAGAGAAGAAGTCGTATTATGATGAATTGGAATACAGAGAGAAGCTTTTCATGAAGAAACAGTTGAAGGAAGAAAAGAAACGAAGGAAGATGATGAAGAAAATGGCAGAAGCAGCAAAGATTTTCCCAACTGAACTTACTGATAATAATGTAGAAGAAGACAGTAACGCTGCTGCAACAGTTCCTGTTGCCGTTGTTGCCGTTCAGGATATGACTTTACCTGCTTCGTTTGATGCAGATAATCATACCCATCGGTATAGAGTTCTGGATTCTGCTAACCAGTGGCTCATTAGACCAGTCCTCGATCCACACGGTTGGGACCATGATGTTGGTTATGAAGGAATTAACGTGGAACACTTGCTTGCACTCAAAGAAAAGATAACCGTGTCATTTTCTGGTCAGGTTACAAAAGATAAAAAAGATGCTAATCTTCAAATGGAGGTATCAAGTGCAATGAAACATGGGAAATCGAAATCAACAACTGTAGCATTTGATATGCAAACTTTTGGAAAAGAAATGTCTTATTCTCTACGTAGTGAAACTCGGTTCATTAGTTACAGAAAAAACAAAGCATCAGCTGGTCTTTCAGCTACTTACTTTGGTGACACGTTAACAGGTGGTGTGAAGTTTGAGGACAAGTTAATGATTAATAAACGAGGAGAGTTGGTGGTGGCTGAAGGAGCGGTTATTGCCGTGGTGATGTGGCCTTATGGGGGCAGCTTGGAGGCTACATTAAGAGATAAGGATTTTCCTTTGTGTCGATTTTTGTCAACTATCGGTTATGGATTGGCATGGAGATCTTGCACTTGGGTGGAATGCTCAGTCCCAAATTCCTATTGGTCGATCTACTAACCTTATCAGCCGTGTGAATTTAAATAATAAGGGTTCGGGACAAGTTAGTGTTAGCTTGAATAGCTCAGACCAGCTTCAAATTGCATTAGCTGCATTGGTTCCACTTGTCAGTAAACTAATTGGGTATTATCAGGCTCGTTGAGCCAGGATAGTAGTTTCGTGTAATTGGCACATTATTGGAGATTGAAAGAAAGTTATGTGGTTACCTGCAGGATTGCAACCGTGTTGATTCTCAAACATGTGAAGTAGAAGTTTCATTTACTTGCTTTATTTTCATTTGCTTTACCTCGATACGTTAAGAGTTATTTTTAGTCTTGCCTACCTCCCCCCCCCCCCCCCTTATAAAAATTAAAGATTTTTTTTTTTGTTTTTTTTTTACAGTTAATCCTGATCAAAAATTAAAAATTACCGTTAATTGAGACGAAAACTATCTATAAAGGTTCTAATAGTGCAGTTGATTAAGACATCTTTTCTTAATTCGTATAAATTTCAATTTCTAAGTATATGGTCACTCTAAAGCTTTTAGGATTTCATGTGAAATGAACAACAAGATCGTTTATCATATGTTTAGATATGGTTATGCATGTTGACACTTAAAAAGGTAGATACCATTTGCAATTAGATTAAAGATACCGCAAGCGACAAACTATAGCAAAGACAGTAAGCAAAGCGAAGGTTCTAGGAAGAGATGAATAAAGCAGCTATAACAATGACTGATAATATATTTAAATATGCTATTATATACACCATATTATTTTGAATAGTAACAATCTTAACGCATGCTGGTTGTAATCTTGAAAATTGCTTACAAAACCGATAGTCGGTTATTATTTGAGATTAGTAGCTTGAACATATGGAGCTGAGTTCATGTGGGATAAAAGATGAAAAAGATTTTGAAGGTGGTTCTACAGCTACTTGTAGAATTTGCTATAAGTGTAATGGATAGCAAAGTGCGTGACGAATACTCTAATTTTTCTCAATACATGAGAATAAATGGTTTGCTCATGCTGTCAAGCAAAGAACGCTTGACAATTTAATTACAGAGATTTTGCTTTGGCTTTTAGATGAAAGGGTTCCAAGGATGGATGACGGCAGTCAACTTATCAAAGTACTAAATGTTTTAATGCTTAGGATATTAGTGAGCTTAGCCCCTAAACTCATCAACATATAATTTTTATTGGTTTCAGTTCATTGTATTGACTTTTTCTTCAAACACAGGGTAACGCTGAGCGTACATAGTCATTTGTAGTACTCATCAGTCTTCTAAAACCACTTGACCCTTCTAGATGGCCGTCTCCACCATCAAATGAATCTTTTGCCACAAGAAATATGAAGTTTTCAAATTTGGTTGTAAAATGCTTGATCAAACTTACAAAGGATCTTCAAAGTACCATAGACGAGGTTGACCTTGATCACATTCTCCAAATCATTCATGTATATCTGCAAGAACTCGGGATTGATGAAATCAGGAGGAGGTTTGTATAATACTTTTTGATATCTTAATTTGCTATATGTAGGTTTGAATTCTTACCTTTTTCTAATATGTTTCTGCAACTACTATGAGCAAATTTATAGAGTGGGGGCAATAGCAAATGACTTGCATATGGTCAAAACTGTTCTGTATGAGCTTGTAAAGCTTCGTGGCACTGCAATTAAAGGTCATCTTTCTATGGTTCCAATAGATATGGAAACCCAACACGAGATGAATGATAACTAAAGTTTACATGAAAAGATTTTGGGTTTTCGGGGTTCCGTTAGGTCAAAAACGCGAAAAACGTAATTTAAACGTTAAAGCATAAAAATAAGTACCGGGAGTGATCGTAAATTACAAAACACTTAGAAAAGATAAAATAGTTCATATAACATCTAAACTAATCAAAATCCGAAGTCAGGAAGTGTCCGATGACGTTTTTCAGATTTATGCGGTTTAACTTCCCGGTAAATCGCCAGATTCAAATGTAACGTATAAAAGTCAAAAATAATGATTGAAAAAGTTTAAAATATTGACTTGAAATTTTTGAGGTGTGACATTGATAGCAGCCAATTCATAAAAGAAATATGCTAGTATCACATAATTTTTACAAAGTAAAATTCACAAATGAGGTGTCATGATTATTATGCATTGGCTTGAAGTATGAAGTGATTTAAAAAGAAAGAGAGAGAGTACCACTTATAAACATGCCACCTAATTTAGTGAATTTTGTTTTGTTATATATTATGTGGTTCTAGCATACTTCTGCATAAAATTATAGTATTACCTCTTATTAATATGTTGAGAGTGGTGTAGCTGCGTGGAGAGTGGCCCACCCACAAAGCCTTGATTATTCTACATATATATCATGCAATAAAGTCCAATGTGATAAAGTGTATATGGTATTGATTTTTGGCCCATTGTAAAAGAGATATCTTTATACTAGTCTAATACTTGTTCATGTAGGAATCATACTTGTTGTAACGTTTTTACATAGAAATACTAGCCATGTACAACGAAAATGCTAAACGAACAAATTCGTTTCTACATTTTTAAATAGTTATATATTATGATTTTTTTAGCACTTGCTAACATCATTTTAAAAAAATCTCCCCCCCCCCTCGAAAACAAGTTTATGGCAACGCCCCTATGTACATATGGTATAACTAGTAATAAGTTGTAGTGTACCAATCAAAACAAAATATATGCAAATCGGTTCTAGTTTGATACTAGTGTTTAAACAAAATTTAGGACACTGCAAACTTCTCGACGCACTTTATATTATAAATGCTACGTTGCTCCAAAAAGTTTCGAACACATAATGGCTGTAATAGGCCATCTCTTCGCGCGTTAAAGGCTTCAATGACGCGTCCACAACAATCACATAGCACAATCATGCACATGTGAAAGCTTCGTTTTTTTGGGTAAAGGGTTAAGCCTGATAAAATATATTATACCAAAAAAAATATTTAAGTATGCGTGAAAGCTTCGTTTTGGAGGTGATAATTTTGTTAGTACGTGTGCTTGGTATTGTGAGGTACGTTTACGTTTATTTGACAAAAAAATTTATTCTAGGACTGTATGAAATTATTGGTGGACGTTGTGGTTTGTCGCCACCTCAAACGCGTCCTCCTCATACGACACCCCTCATAGAACACGTCTCCCATGGAAAACAACTCTAACTTGGTCGCATATTCAACCGAATCTTCCTCTCCTTTTTTTAGTGTGTGCCATTTAATTGTTTTTTGGGCTATATTTGTGATTATGTTAGGTGTGATTTTGTTGGTGACTGCGGTCGCCTAGTTACGATGATTTCGCCATACAATGATTTTTAGAAAGAGAAATACTTAGTTGACGCCTAGATGACATGAGTGACCACTTTTTTTCACCATGCGGTCTAAGGCCGGGCACCCGACTCAGTCGTCGCCATTGAAGTCCCTTAACAACGACTCGGTCGGCAAGTGATTTTTGAAGAAGTAAGTCTCCTTCCGGACACATTCGACACACACACAAATCACAAAAATAGTTGCTATTTTGCGTATAACATGTTGATCGTCTTACTATGACACGCAGGTCTCATGTTGGTTAAAGAAGAAAGAAAGTTGAGGTAGCATGAAAATTGTAGATCGTGTGAGCTCACATTAGTGTGGGTAGCCTAAGATTCGGATAAAGAGCAATGTAACACCCCTATTTTTACAAATATAGCAGCCGAAGATAATCTGGGGTATTACTTCTTGGATACAACAATCATAATCATAGAAAATGACTTAAAAGAGACGTTTTTGGAAAATTTAGTTATCATTCATTATAATCAGAGTTTTTACAAAATGCAGGTCCCACAATCTAAAACATAAAGTGTGAATGATAACAGTTCAGCCATCTTCAAGTCCATGCCACTTCGTGCCGTAAGTTGCTTAATTACCTGAGATAAACATGCTAAAAAGTCAACACAATGGTTGAGTGAAATTCATAGGTTTGATAAACAGTTTGAATACAAGTCATAGTGTAACAATTGTATAAACACAATTATTATAGAAAATGGTATTGTTATTATACACCCGTTATTAGTAATGATTGCAATGAATGTAATTATCATAGTAACGGTGTATTACTATGTTATTGCCTTGTTTGGTCTGTTTGGTCTGATTGGTCTTGTCTGGTCTTGTTCCTTGTCTAAGCACATCACACTAACACATTATCATCAAAAGTCAATTTAATGACTTGACGAGCTCATAATATCAACATATTAACATCCCAAAGTCAATTTAACGACTTGAAGTCAATTTAACGACTTGTAGGATTTATAATATTAACACATTAATATCCAAAGTCAATTTAACGACTTGAAGTCAATTTAACGACTTGTAGGATAGGTAATAGTAACACATTAATATCCATAGTCAATTTAACGACTTGAAGTAAAATTTAACGACTTGTAGGATTTATGATATTAATATCCAAAGTCAATTTAACGACTTGTAGGATAGATAACTTAGACAGCAATTGTAATGATATGTCAGGATAGCATGTAATTTGGAAAACACTTGTATTCATAATTTATAGCATGTATCCCCCTCACGGGTTTATAAAGCATGTAAATAAGTGAAGGCGAGGTTATGAACTTCACCTGATAGGTAGATGCAATAAATATTTCAGAATGAAAGCTGACGACCTTATCACAATCTTAACTAGGGAAGGTTGATATATCAAAATGATAGTAAACAGCCACGTCACGCAACCTGAATAAATATGTCAAGTCTTAGGAAGATTGTACTTTTGAACTTTGGTTTTAAGAGTTATGAGTTTGATTGGAAAGTTTGGAATTATTGTATCACCGTTCGGGCCATCATAATTCAGAAGTCATTCAGTAAACGTTTGAGGAGCTAGGGCACTTTAAATCATAAACCCAACAACTCAGTCATAACGTAATACCAAGATGAAACCTCTTAATATGAAGCTCCCTAGTATTGTGGTACGATATAGCTTCCGGATGATCGGTTTTAAGCGTTTTATTCAATATATGGAAATTTTAAGCACGACTGTCAGGTAATGTTTGGAATACATTTTTATACTTTTTCAAAATATTACATTTTCGACCCTAGAGTTTGAAAAGTGGCAAAATATACCCTCGGAGTTTGCACTTTTACGAGTTTGGTCCTTCAAGTTTAAAAGATATACCAAGTCAACCTTGTACTTTTAAAAGTGACATAATAGACCCCTGTAGTTATAACTTTGATAAAATGACATTTTTAGTCCTTTTAGTTATAAGTTTTCGAAAGTTACGATATATACCCCTTGCATGGATTATAATTACATAACATGTCCGAATTGCCATGCAAGCTTATTTTAACATTTCAATAGACATTTATAAGTTATAATAAACTATAATATGAAGATTTAACACAACGAAAGTTTAAAATAACGATTTGTTAAGCTAGGAAGCAAAACGAGTCAAATTAGGGTTTTAAAACGTAAATGTGCGGGTTTTAAGTTCAAATTCTTTCATGACTTATCAAAGCACTTATTTTAATGATAATTAAACTTATTGGGATAGATTATAACAATAGTTTACAAGCTTAGATTATAGATTAAGCAAAAACATAAAATTAGGGATTCAGGTGTACAGTTTTGGATCAAAAAGGTAAAACACATAGGTTTTTAAGTTCAAAGCTTTATATTATGATTTTAGCATGATCATATGAACATTATGATGGCAGGAATACAGAATATAAGCTTAGAGAACCTGGTCTTGAGCTTATGGCTTAGAAACGGGTCAGAATCAGGACTTTTAGCTTCGTACGCCAACATCATTCATCATATGCATATTTTTTCACCGCCTTTTTGAAAAAATAGGAAATTGTTGTTCTCCAACCATCAACAAGCTTTTCTACATGTTCCATTATTTCATCATTGTACCAAACGAAGCCACTCACCTTTATTTTTTTGGCAACACAAACGCGTAACATTTCCAGGATTTCTTCAGCCATAGGTGAAATTTTCTTAAAAATAAAGTATTCTTCGTCGACCATCATAAACTTACGGCAAAGGCGATTATTGTAGGAGCGGCTTTGATACTTCATAATGTTTCTATCTTTTCTCCTAAGCAATCAACTCATCATTATCTTAACATTACAAAGAAAAATATGGTCAAAGTATTCTATAAGGATGGTGGGTCTGCATAGTTTATATGCTCTGTTTTGAATGTTGCAAAGAGTATTTCTTGACTTTGGCATGTCTTACTAACTCAAATTTCTTTCTTTGAATTGTTGTATAAGAAAACAAACACCACCATAAAAAACAAACAAAACTTACTGAACAAAATACAACTCAGAAAACAAACACCAACTAGCCCGCCAATACGGTGTTTGACCACTACTCTGTTTGACTAATCGTGTAAGGAAAACCACAATTCTTCATTTTCCCGCTAAGAGATTAGCCCACAAAGAGACTAGCCCTTTTGTCCACCAATAGAAATACGAAACGTAGTTACACGTGTAACAAACAACAATCACTGTTAAATAGGGACCAAACGAGTAAACCCGGTTATAACATCAAGGACCAAGTGTGTATAAACTCTTGTGATACTGACATGCTTTTGCAACTAAATTATGACTTTGACTTATCTGGCAATTCAATGGACTATGGAACATAGTAACACGTGTAACAAACAACATTCACTGTTATAAAAGGACCAAATGGGCAAACCTGGTTTCCACATCAAGCTGTGTATAACATCTCATGCTACTTATATGGTTTTGCAAACGGGCAAAACTGGTTTCCACATCATGGACCAACCGTGTATAACCTGTCATGCTACTGAGTAGTTTTTTTCAAAATAAGTTAAATAGGTCACAAACAACTTAAATCTGTCCTAAACAAGTGAAATTATCCATTTGCCACTTAAGTGGACTTTTATGTTTGCCTCTAAAAGGACTTAGACAGTTGCCACAAATGTGGACTTTGATGTTTGCCACTTATGTGGACTTGAATTACAGACATACACTCTCCTGAAACAGATTAGTTTTTGGAATTACAGAAAAGACCATTCAGTTGCACCACCTGCTGCACTTGAGTGTGTTGGTACACCATCACTCATTTCTCTTCCATCTGCATTTCTTGTTTCACTCACTAGCACTTAAGAACTAGTAAAAGGTTGACTTGCAGGTTGAGTGGGAGCTGTTTTTTGTGGACTAATTCTTTCTATTTGTACTTTTCTCTTTGTCCATCTACTATGGGATGAACCTTGACTAGCAACACCTGCACCACCTGTACCACCTTCACCGGCAGCAGCAGACAAACCTATAACAGCACCATCACCTGATCCACCTAAACCATCTTAACCAACTGCAGGTTCTGTTTGTTGTGCTTGCCTAGATGCACTACCACTGGCTTCTGCATTGTTGCCACCTACATAAAAAAAATCCTTGTAAGCTGTTCCATGATGTTTAGATCAAAGACACACTTATAGCTTGAAGCTGAAATAACTACCGGTTGTTGCCTTTCGACCTTATCCTTTGCATGTTGTCTTATTGTGTCCAGTGTTTCCACATGATTGACATGTAATGGTTCTTCCTTTCTTGCTCACTTTACCATCTTTCACAAATGGTTCTACCTCATGTTTGGACCTTTTTTTTCTTCCTTGGTCGGCCTACCTGGACATGATGCTTAGGTGACAAAAGTGTTGTTGGACATGTGGACTTCTCCCCATACTTAGTCCCACAAATTGGTGATGTGATGGGAAGTGTACAACTGTACCGAAAAAAATTTACACTTAGAGACCAACGGTGCACTATATACTTTTAATGTGAAATTACAATAGTACCCATCACTAACGAAGCGACTTAACGACCATTCATCCCTTGGGACCAAACACGCACAAAAATTACCACTTTTGGGACCATTTCCACTGATTTTCAAAACAAAGGACTCAACACGCAAACGAGGTGGAGTTTGGGGACCAACAATGTAATTTACCCTAAAAAAAACCACATGGACAAAAAATGCAATTTACTCTACTATGTAAAGAGGAGAGTTATATTGAATACCAAAAAAAGGTTGGATACTAGGGGACTCATTCACACCATCCACTTAAAAAAAAATCAATGGTTGTGATTAAAAGCATTTAATTATTTCACCAATTTTTTAAAATTTAAATATCTCCTAAACCGTTAATCGTTAAGTAAAAAAAAATATACCATCACGACGAGCATTTAATTATCTTTCAATAGATATCCACTTTGATATACTTTCGACAAAAAAAAATTTACGTTTTTTTCACGTCTTTTTCATCTTTTTTCCACGTTTTTTTCAGATTTTTCACCTTTTTTTTACTTTTTTCACCTTTTTTTTCGTTTTTCACGTTTTTTCGAGAAAAAGTTTTTTTTTTCGTTTTTTCCGTTTTTCACGTTGTTTTCTCGTTTTTTTTCCGTTGTTGAAATTTGCATTAAAAATCATATATGATATAACACTAATATCATATATGATTTAACACTAAAATTAAATATCATATATGACATAACACTAATATCATATATGACATAACACAATCATATATGATTTAACACTAACATCATATATGATTTAACAGTAAATCTAAATATCATATATGATTCTCATGCAAGTTTCAATGAGAAAAAGTCGAAAAAAATGTGAAAAAAACGGAATTTTTTTTTGTCGAAAGTATATCAAAGTGGATATCTATAGAAAGATAATTAAATCCTCATCGTGATGGTATATTTTTTTTCGCTTGACGATTAACGGTTTGAGAGATATTAAGATTTGAAAAAAAAGGTTGAAAATAATTTTTGGTTTAATCTTATCCATTAGATTAAGATGAAGATGAAGGGTGGAGATTGGTCCCCTGGTATCCACAAAAAACTTTGTATCCAAATGAACCTAAATCCTATGTAAATTGTTAACTTTTTATCCGGGTTGGGCCTTCTTCTTTACCACCGGAAAACCTTGTTTTTCTTTCATCTTAAGTGTGTTTTTTGCCAATATTTACAGTTCTCTTCTTGAAATATTATCTCTTTGAAGGTATTAAGGTGAGAAACATAAGAAATTTTAGGTGCTAAACACTGGGATGCTTTGTTATGTTTCAAATCGGAGAGAATAAATCTTTAACTGTGTTTTTTTTAGCTCAAGTTGATGTATTATATTGAAAACGTAGAATGGTGGTTCATAAAGCTCATGTAACTGTGAATTTAGCTTATATGATGGGCTTATGAGCTTATATATATGTTATATAAGTCGAAAGTAAGTGTTTTGCTAAGGGGGTGTTTGTTTCAGCTTATGAAACATAAGCCCATTTGAGCTTATATCTCATAAGCCCTAATTTTTCGGCTTATTTTGAGACTTGTGGGCTTATATAACTTTATAAGCCCATATAAGCCCATAAGTCTCAAAATAAGCCAGAAAATTGGGGGTTATGAAATATAAGCCGAAATCAAATTATAATAAACTTATATAAGCCCCCAAGTCTCAAAATAAGCCACAAAATTGGGGCTTATGAAATATAAGCCCAAATGAGCTTATGTTTCATAAGCCGAAGCAAACACCTCCTAAGCTTATATGAGTGGGCTTGTGAGCTTATGTAAGGGGGTTTTTTTAAGACCCAAACTTTGTGGCTTACATGAAGATGGGTGGACTTATATAACAATATTATATAAAAAGACTTTTATAACCTTATTTAACTACACCATTTAATGTTCATGTATCTTTTTGTGATTTTACCTTATTAATTATGATAAGCTAAGCCAAACACTTTGCAAAGGCTTATGAGCTTATGATATATACATAAGCTGCTTATATAAAAGCATGAGCCCAATTCATAAGCTTCGCCAAACACCCCTTAGTAGCTTTTTATTCGCATTTGGCTTTTAGGATTGCTTTTGAGATATGCCAATATGCATCTCAAGTCGATTTGTAGCTCATAAGATGTTTACAGTTTGTTTAATAATGCTACTTGATTCTTGAAAGGTTCCTTCACTAAAATACATAAGTTTTTAGCTTGACCCATTTTAGGCGAGGTTACTTTGACTCGTTACCAAACACAGTCTCTCGTATACAAAGCGAGTGTGCACATATGTTATGTCATGTTATAGTCTTGACATATGTAAACACGTATTCTATGCATCTATTAACTATCAGTTTTTGTATGCATGATTTCTGAAAATGGGGGTCTGTCCTATTGGCGATAAGCATTTAATACTAGGTGAAATTGCTCAAGACCTTCGTACTAATGGTCGTAAAAGATTACTTACCGCCCTATAGTTATGGAAACCGGCGTCACTGCCCAAGTATACATTTTCTTTCATTTTCCATTAATAAAATCTTAAAACAATGCTACATGTCATAAACTCTTATATGTTTGATATCAGGCAAATGGTTCAGCAAGAGTGAAGATGGGCGGAACTGAAGTCATTGCCAGTGTTAAGGTATGTAGTTATCTTTTTATGTGTGCTCTTTGAATTCTCGGTAACTCTTTTTTTTATGTGCTCTACTTTATTGTAGGCTGAACTAGGAAGACCAAGTTCTTCACCGCCCGATAAAAGAAAGGTTTCCATATATATTGATTGTAGTCCCACAGCGGCACCAGAATTCTGTTCTACTCTTGATCTGGAGGGAACCCCTTTGGTCCAGTTTCGTTCCAAGAAGTAGTTTGAAAACACCATTATGTCAAAGTGCAGGCGGGGTGTTTTGGATATGCGTTTTACAGCGTTATATCATGTGTAGTGTGTGATACTCAAACAGAAAAAACACAGAAAGCAATTGAAACATGTAGTAATCTTCTATATTGATAATGTCTGTACAATGATTATTATAACATGGTGAACCGGTGGGTATATGAAGAGTCACTACGATTCCTTAGAAACAGTTACCCACATAATTAACTGTTCAATAGAACTAACGTACTTATCTAATATTCCTGTTTGGAAAGGATTTTAATATACAGGCTTATTTATATAAGTCTTTTGGGCCTGCTATAATTCTTATTAACCTATTACAGATATGTTAAATAATAATAGCATAAATTCTTAATAATCTTAAATCGTTTTTCCAACATTCTCCCTCCTAAGTTATTAAGAGTTTGATGCTGATTCCTTGCGCTTCTTCCTTCGTCTGATTAAGTGATGATCATAAAATCATCAACTCGTAGTTACTCTGAGTATCTTTGTCGTTGGCTTGTCTTGATGATGATGCAAATGGTTCCTGGTTCTTGGTTGAACATTCAAAATCAAAATGTCCAACGTCATGACATTTTCCACACTTGATCTTTTCGTCCACCTCCTGATGTGCAAAGTATTGATGCTTGTTATTCCCTTCTTCTTCTAGGGTAATCCCAAAGTGTTCGACTTGTCCTTTCCCTTTCTTGGCAGCCTAGTATCATCAGTGTTACCATCGCGTCGGTAAATCTTTGAAGCGCATTCCAAGTCTTCATTCCCTCTCATAGGGTCTCGTGATGATCTTGTTGTCTTGTAAAATGAGACAAGAACCTCCAAGTAGTCGATATAACACCTTTGTATCTCTTCTCCGTCTGATCTTGATAATCCTAAGATCTCGGCAAGCGCGCCAAACTCTTGGCTGAATTGCACATGTAAAAAGCCTCCCATACATTCGGTTAGTTTATATAAATCGAATAAGTGTATAGTGACTCCCTTAATCGTTGGTGGCAGCATTCCGGGTAATGATCGATTGAGATAATGGTTGAAGAACCATTTTAGGACTTTGTTGAATTTGTCCCTGTGATCGTCCCATTCCTTGCTCGTTCCATTGTCCTTTTTGATCAAGTTTAAGAATGCAACACACTCTTGGAAATTATGAACATCGCCATCGTTCTTTGTTTCTTTACGAATCGGTTCGATTCTCCTATTGATGTTCATGTCTCTGTCTAATGATTCAAAATAATCGTCCAAGTAGTCGTTGAGGTCGTTGCTTCTTTTTGTCAAGGGTCTATGTTCTTGTCGTGATAGTTTTTTTAACATATAGCCAAAATGCCTTCGGTCTCCTTCTAGATCTGTATCGAACCTCTTGTTGTTTCAAAAGACTCAACGAGAGTATGTTTAGTGTGATTTCAGGGGCGGTTTTGTATCCCCTGGAATCAGTTTAGTTCGATCCTGGTTCATTATCTTGACTTTCCTACCGTAATCCGTACGTGAATAAAAGTTTCTTTTGTTCTTCCAAAAAATCAACCGAAAAATCTTCTTTAAGGTTTGTGAAGAACTTTAAATTCGAAGTCATGTGCTTATTCGTCGTGCTACTCACGTACCAAAAATCATCCCACGTATCCATATCCGTCCCTTTAAGTATTCCTCTTGTTTTGAAATGAATGAATTCTGGATATTTAATGCTTACAGTGGGTTTTTCGAGATTCGGTATAGCCTTGGTGTTTTTTGTGTGAGACATTTTGTTCGCGAAGTGTCCTCGTTTGTGGCACTTGAAACACACAACCATATCCCTGTTCATATTTATCTGGCCCTTAGTATTTAGTATGGTGTTTTAGAGTCCCTTTCAGCGCCTGCTGTTTATCCTTCGCTAAGACAGTGGTTTTCCTTTGGTTTTATGGGACAATTCTTTACTATGTGGCCTTTTCCATTGCAATAAAAACAAACGTATTGTTTGAACTTATTGTGTGGAAGAGATGAATTGAAAATTTTGATGTCTTCGATTTGCTTTCGGAGCATGTTCTTGGACTCGTTCGTTATATGCCTTGCGCAGTGACCAATCCGATTTTCCCTCTCTCGTTTGAGTTGTCTTTGCAAAAATTCGATTTGCGAAAACATCCTCGGTTGTCTCCCAGGTTTTTTGCTCTGATGCCAATGTTCTACTCTTGATCTGGAGGGAACCCCTTTGGTCCAGTTTCGTTCCAAGAAGTAGTTTGAAAACACCATTATGTCAAAGTGCAGGCGGGGGTGTTTGGATATGCGTTTTACAGCGTGTGTGTGTGTGATACTCAAACAGAAAAACACAGAAGCAAATTGAAACAAGTAGTAATCTTCTATATGATTTAATGTTCTTGTACAATGATTATATATACTCGGATGAATCCGGTCAGTGAATGAAGAGTCACAACGATTCCTTAGAATTACAGTTAACCTAATAACTGTCAAATAGATACTAACGTACTTTTGTCTAATATTCCTGTTGGACCAGGATTTCTAATATACAGGCCTTATTATATAAGTCTTTTGGGCCTGCTATAATTCTTATTAACCTATTACAGATATGTTAAATAATAATAGCATAAATTCTTAATAATCTTAAATCGTTTTCCAACATTCTCCCTCCTAAGTTATTAAGAGTTTGATGCTGATTCCTTGCGCTTCTTCCTTCGTATGATTAAGTGATGATCATAAAATCATCACTCGTAGTACTTTGAGTATCTTTGTCGTTGGCTTGTCTTGATGATGATGCAAATGGTTCCTGGTTCTTGGTTGAACATTCAAAATCAAAATGTCCAACGTCATGACATTTTCCACACTTGATCTTTTCGTCCACCTGATGTGGCAAAGTATTGATGCTCTGTTATTCCCTTTCTTTCTTTAGGGTAATCCAACAAGTTGTGTTCGACTTGTCCTTTCCCTTTCTTGGCAGCCATCGTATCATCCATGTTACCATCGCGTCAGTAATCTTTGAAGCATTCCAAGTCTTCATTCCCTCTCATAGGGTCTCGTGATGATCTTGCTGTCTTGTAAAATGAGACAAGAACCTCCAAGTAGTCGATATAACACCTTTGTATCTCTTCTCCGTCTGATCTTGATAATCCTAAGATCTCGGCAAGCGCGCAAATCTTGGACTGAAATTTGCACAGTTAAAAAGCCTCCATACAATTCGGTTAGTTTATATAAATCGAATAAGCGTATATGTGACTCCCTTAATAGTTTGGTGGCTGCAATTTCGGGTAATGATCGATGAGATAAGGTGAAGAACCATTTTAGGGACTTTTGTTGAATTTGTTCGCCTGTGATCGTCCCATTCCTTGCTCGTTCCATTGTCCTTTTTGATCAAGTTTAAGAATGCAACACACTCTTGGAAATTATGAACATCGCCATCGTTCTTTGTTTCTTTACGAATCGGTTCGATTCTCCTATTGATGTTCATGTCTCTGTCTAATGATTCAAAATAATCGTCCAAGTAGTCGTTGTGTCGTTGCTTCATTTTGTCAAGGTCTATGTTCTTTCCGTCGGGAGTAGTTTTTGAAAAAACATATAGCCAAAGTGCATCGGTCTCCTTCAAAAGAATCGTATCGTACCCTTGTTGTTTTCAAAAAGATCCTCAACGAGAGTATGAATAGTGTGATTTCGGGTGCGTATTGTTCCCTGGAATCAGATAGGTTCGATCCCTCGTTCAATATCAAGGGACTTCTCCTATCTCTCGTATGTGAATAAAAGTATCTTTTGTTATTCCAAAAAATAAACCGATAACTAATTTCTTTAAGGGTTGTGAAGAACTTTTAAATTCGAAGGTCAGATGTGCTTATTCGTATAGAGCTATGATCGTACAAAAATTGCCCACAGCGTACTGTCATTTCGCCGCCGCTCGCTTCGCGCTCTTCCTCTTGAGAGAGTGAATGATATGAATTTGGATATTTAATGCTTACAGGGGTTTTTCGAGATTACGGTATAGGCCTTGGTGTCTGCTGTGGAAATTTGTTCGCGCGATAAGTGTCCTCGTTTGTGGCACATGAAACACACAACCATAATCCTTGTTCTGTGTGTCTTTATCCTGGCCTTAGTCTCGCTTCGTATGCGTGTTTAGCGTCCCTTTCAGCGCTGCTGTTTTCATTCGCAAGAACAGTGGTTCTGCCTTAGGTTTTATGGGACTAATTCTTTACTATGTGGCCTTTTCCAATTGCCAATAAAAAACAAACGTATTGTTTGAAAAACCTTATTGTGTGCGAAGAGATAGAGATGACTTGAAAATTTTGATGTCTTCGATTTGCTTTCGGAGCATGTTCTTGGACTCGTTCGTTATATGCCTTGCGCAGTGACCAATCCGATTTTCCCTCTCTCGTTTGAGTTGTCTTTGCAAAAATTCGATTTGCGAAAACATCCTCGGTTGTCTCCCAGGTTTTTTGCTCTGATGAATTGTTCTACTCTTGATCTGGAGGGAACCCTTTGGTCCAGTTTCGTTCCAAAGAAGAAGTTTGAAAAACACATTATGTCAAGTGCAGGGGGTGGTGTTTTGGATATGCGTTTTACAGCGTGTGTTGTGTGTGATACTCAACAGAAAATCACAGATGCAAAGTGAAACAAGTAGTAATCTTCTATATTGATAAATGTCTGTACAATGATCTATATATACATGGTGAACCGGTGTGAATGAAGAGTCACAACGATTCCTTAGAAACAGTTAACCCTAATAACTGTCAATAGAACTAACGTACTTATCTAATATTCCTGTTGGACCAGGATTTCTAATATACAGGCCTTATTTATATAAGTCTTTTGGGCCTGCTATAATTCTTATTAACCTATTACAGATATGTTAAATAATAATAGCATAAATTCTTAATAATCTTAAATCGTTTTTCCAACATTCTCCCTCCTAAGTTATTAAGAGTTTGATGCTGATTCCTTGCGCTTCTTCCTTCGTCTGATTAAGTGATGATCATAAAATCATCACTCGTAGTACTTTGAGTATCTTTGTCGTTGGCTTGTCTTGATGATGATGCAAATGGTTCCTGGTTCTTGGTTGAACATTCAAAATCAAAATGTCCAACGTCATGACATTTTCCACACTTGATCTTTTCGTCCACCTCCTGATGTGCAAAGTATTGATGCTTGTTATTCCCTTCTTCTTCTAGGGTAATCCAAAGTGTTCGACTTGTCCTTTCCCATTCTGGCAGCCATCGTTATCATCCATGTTAACCATCGCGTCGGTAATCTTTGAAGCATTCCAAGTCTTCATTCCCTCTCATAGGGTCTCGTGATGATCTTGCTGTCTTGTAAAATGAGACAAGAACCTCCAAGTAGTCGATATAACACCTTTGTATCTCTTCTCCGTCTGATCTTGATAATCCTAAGATCTCGGCAAGCGCGCCAAACTCTTGGCTGAATTGCACATGTAAAAAGCCTCCCATACATTCGGTTAGTTTATATAAATCGAATAAGTGTATAGTGACTCCCTTAATCGTTGGTGGCAGCAATTCCGGGGTATGACTTCGATTGGAGATATAATGGTTTGAAGAACAATTTTAGGACGTGTTGGAAATTTGTCCCTGTGATCGTCCATTCCTTGCTGTTCCATTGTTCCTTTTTGATCAAGTTTAAGAATGCAACACACTCTTGGAAATTATGAACATCGCCATCGTTCTTTGTTTCTTTACGAATCGGTTCGATTCTCCTATTGATGTTCATGTCTCTGTCTAATGATTCAAAATAATCGTCCAAGTAGTCGTTGTGTCGTTGCTTCATTTTGTCAAGGTCTATGTTCTTTCCGTGATAGTTTTTGAACATATAAGCCAAAATGCATCGGTCTCCTTCAAAGATCGTATCGAACCCTTGTTGTTTCAAAAGACTCAACGAGAGTATGTTTAGTGTGATTTCAGGGGCGTATTGTACCCCTGGAATCAGATAGGTTCGATCCTCGTTCAATATCAAGACTTCTCCTATCCCGTACGTGAATAAAAGTTTCTTTTGTTCTTCCAAAAAATCAACCGAAAAATCTTCTTTAAGGTTTGTGAAGAACTTTAAATTCGAAGTCATGTGCTTATTCGTCGTGCTACTCACGTACCAAAAATCATCCCACGTATCCATATCCGTCCCTTTAAGTATTCCTCTTGTTTTGAAATGAATGAATTCTGGATATTTAAATTGCGTACAGTGGGTTTTTCGAGATTCGGTATAGCCTTGGTGTCTGGTGGACTTTGTTCGCGAAGTGTCCTCGTTTGTGGCACTTGAAACACACAACCATATCCTTGTTCATCTTTATCCTGGCCTTAGTCTCTTCGTATGCGTGTTTAGAGTCCCTTTCAGCGCCTGCTGTTTTCCTTCGCAAGAACAGTGGTTCTGCCTTTGGTTTTATGGGACAATTCTTTACTATGTGGCCTTTTCCATTGCAATAAAAACAAACGTATTGTTTGAACTTATTGTGTGGAAGAGATGAATTGAAAATTTATGATGCTCTCGTGTTGCTTTCGGAGCATGTTCTTGGACTCGTTCGTTATATGCCTTGCGCAGTGACCAATCCGATTTTCCCTCTCTCGTTTGAGTTGTCTTTGCAAAAATTCGATTTGCGAAAACATCCTCGGTTGTCTCCCAGGTTTTTTGCTCTGATGCCAATGTATGATTTTTAGAAATGGCGGGTCTGTCTGTTGGCGAAAAGCACTTTATACAAGGTGGAATTGCTCAAGACCTTCGTTCTGATGGTCGTAAAAGATTAACTTACCGCCCTATAATTGTGGAAACCGGCGTCATTGCCCAAGTATACATTTTCTTCCAATTTCCGTTAATAAAATCTTAAAACAATTTTACATGTATAAGCTGGTCATAAACGTTTATATGTTTGATATCAGGCAAATGGTTCAGCAAGAGTGAAGATGGGCGGAACTGAAGTCATTGCCAGTGTTAAGGTATGTAGTTATCTTTTTATGTGTGCTCTTTGAATTCTCGGTAACTCTTTTTTTTATGTGCTCTACTTTATTGTAGGCTGAACTAGGAAGACCAAGTTCTTCAGCGCCCGATAAAAGAAAGGTTTCCATATATATTGATTGTAGTCCCACAGCGGCACCAGAATTCGAGGTTTATAATTGTTTGAACACTTGATATAGTTGACTCTCTTTAAATGGTTAAACCAACAAAATTCTAAATTCATTTGTCTATACAGAGGAGAGGTGGTGAAGACTTGTCGATGGAACTGTCAGCAACATTACAACAATGTCTTTTAGGAGGTAAAACCGGAGCAGGTATGGAATTTAACAAAATAAGCAAAGTCCCGTAATTGTTTATTATAAAAGTTTTCATATCTTGTATTTCAGGAGCTGGAATTGATCTTTCATCTTTGTCGATAGTGGATGGGAAGGTCTGTTGGGATTTGTATATCGATGGTCTTGTGATTAGTATGGATGGAAACGTACTTGACGCATTGGGTGCCGCCATCAAGGTATTTCCCACGCTTAACTGAATTCTCTTTATTCTTGCATAAAATTGTTGGATTTTCGGCATTTTTGGATCTTACTTATATGTTTTGCTAGTTAATGGGTGTGTTTGGATTTCTGTTTTAAAAGCTTCTATTTTTTATCGGCAATCTTGCATGTAATTCTGTTTTTTATGTTTTTTTTTTTTTATTTTTTTTATTTATTTTTTTGTCTTTTTTTTTTTTTCTTTTTTTTTTTTTTTTTTATTTTATTTTTGCTTGTTTTATTTCACTTTTGTGTTCGGGTTTAGTGATCAATATTTCTTTCCATAGGCTGCTTTAAGCAATACAGGCATTCCGAAAGTCAATGTTGCATCAGCCACTCCTTCTGATGAACAGCCAAAGGTTGATGTGAGCGACGAAGAATTTCTACAGTTCGACACCACCGCGGTCCCAGTCATTGTTACTTTAACTAAGGTAATGGCAGATTAACGTCACATACAAACAAAAAAGAAAGCTTCAGTCAGACATATTCTTTTCATGTCTATTTGGATTCATTTCCCATTGTATGTAGGTCGGACGGCATTACATTGTAGATGCAACTACAAAGGAGGAATCACAAATGAGCTCTGCTGTATTTGTTTCAATCAACAGGCAAGGATTGATTTGTGGGTTGACAAAAAGAGGGGGTGCGTGTTTAGATCCAAGTGTCATTCTGGACATGATACCAGTGGCTAAACATGTAAGTGAGCAGTTAATGAACAAATTGGATTCCGAGATAGCTGCAGCCGAGGCTATGGAAGAGGAATTATGATATTGTTAGGGGTTAGGGTAGGCACGTTGATGTACAGAGTTTGTGATGTATCGTGTTATGTTCATTTATCTCGGGATGTATGCTTACCATATTTGATAGTTTGATGCTGATTCATATCTTAACACAACTATCATTTGTGCTCTTCTTGTTTTTGGCGAGGTCACTATAATGGGTCGGTCTAATTTGGTTCATTTGAAAAACCTTCTGATCTTTAGTTTGGTGGTGTTGTCAACTGTCACGTAGCACCGAGTCTAGCCTTTGTCCGAGGTGGAGTACTCTTATAGATGACAATGTTTGTTTCGCAATATATGTAACTTGGTTCGAATAATCAAATTAGTAGACTTTCTTAACTGGCTTGTTATATGGATATTTGAGCTTATGTTTAAACCTTTAGTTTAAGTATGATTTGGGTAATTATTTGTTATTATGTTTGTTTTAATGATGATGGTTTAACTTATGTAAAACAATTGTTATTATCGTGTAATGTGATCTTAATTTAGTGAGTTTGTAAGCAGTTTAGTGATTTTTTTCCAGTGTTGCATATGTATATTTTGTAAAGGATCAAGATTTTCTGAAGAGTTAAGATGGAATCGAACATAAAATAAGCGTTTAGAGCAAATGAGCATGTTGAGAAGCTATTTTTGGTAAATGATTACATGGGTGCGAAGCAGTACGCGATAAAGGCTCAAGCTTTATGCCCGCAGCTCGAGGGTGTATCTCATATGGTGGCTACTTTTGACATATACGCTGCAGCTCAGACGAAAATAAATGGCGAAATTGATTTGTATCCGGTTCTTGGATTAGGACCGTTTGCAGAGAAATCTGTATTGAAGAAACAACACAGAAGCATGGGAGCTTGACAATGGGAGCTGATGAGGCGTTTAAGCTAGTAATCAGAAGCATGGAGTGTGTTATCGGATAATGCTAAAAGGAATAATTAGGACGTTAGAAGAAATAAGCAGTTATCAGCATCAATATCTCGACTTGCTACTTTCTGGACTGTTTGCACTACTTGGTCTTCAAACTTGTGCATGATATCTGGTCATTAATATAGCCACGTATCAAATATGATCATGAAAAACCTGTGTTAATAATCAGCATTAAACTATACTTTGATGAGTGAAATTTTAGTTGGAGAGTTGGAGTTGGAGTTCCAATGCTTTTGCCGTTACTGAAATTTTCGCTTTTAGTGGAAGTGTTATTACTCCTAAACCGTTGGGTCTATTGTGTCAAGGAGTGATTTGGTCCTGGGGTACTTTATTTGGAAAGAGAGAAATACGCGTGTGTTTACAGGATAGTTTGCAAGTGTCAACAAAATTGTTCAAGAAATTGAACTCAAAAGCTTTGATTGGATTATTCGTTGTTTGGGAAAAAATTTGCTAGACTGGCAGACGTGGTTATTTGATCGAAAGAAATGCATTCTGGCATCGTAATTGTGTGGTGTGGCAAGCAGTTTCAGGTCTGTTTCATTCTGCAAGTTCGTGTTCTAGTTTGTGTGCTGTTGTGGTTCCAGTCTCTAAGCCTGCAATTTGTAAGTTCGTGTGCTGCTGTGGTTTCAGTCTGCAAGTCTGCAAATTTTTTACTTCTGTATTATCCAGCAAGGTTTGTCGTGTCAGCAAGTTGGTTCTGCTATTGTTTTTCGGCTGCAGTTCGTGTGCTGCTGCATTTCTTGTGCTGTTGCATTTTGTGTGCTGCTGCAATTCGTGACAGCAAGTGGTATATCTGATGTTTTGTGGCCCTTTGGGTGTTTGTGTCTTGTGTTTTGACTTGATACATATTTTTTTGAGTAAGCGGTAAAAACTTTGTACTCGGTTTGACCAAGTTACAGACAATTTCTACAACTTTAAAAGCGCACACAGCCCATATAAATAGCTTTAGCGTTCAATTCAACAAGTATTACACACCAAAATTCTTTAAGTGTAGTGCATGTTATACGGTAAGTTATCTGCCTGCCACCTCAAGAAAAAACATTCAACCCTATATAACCTAAGTTATAAGAACAAATGACCTGCAGTTTTATTTAATTTACACTAGAGAAAAAAAGAAAAGAAAACATAGTAGTGCTCTATGGGAACCAAATGCCAGTATAACGATTACATAACAAGTTATGGGGACCAGAATTCTATAACATGGTGCTTCAAGACTGATTGTAATGGCGACCGTTCATTCGATCGGTCAGTCGACCGGGTCCCCCAATACAGAGACCGAATAGGACGCACCCCCTCCTCCTAAAATTGAATTGAAAGGTCAGCCAGGCGACCAAAAGAATTGAGTGCGTTTGTCTGTGCGAGTGTTTTTTAATTTACTTTTGTGAGGTATGTTTTTGGTCAAATTTGTGGTCGCCTTACTACGAGTATTTGGTCATTTATTTGGTCTAGCTGAGTTGGCGCTGAGGTGACGAGACTGTTTGATCAAGTTTGTGGTCAAATAGACCTAGTCTCTAAGGCTGTGCGTAACAAGGAGACTATTACATTTATCGATCACAGTCACATCAGCTTTCTCTCTCTACAACCGACTTTATCATTAACTTAGTGTTATAAAACAACTAACTTCACCATCAAAATATACCCACTTAAACAAATATATAACCCAACAAGACACACACGCACACATAAAAGAACTAAAAGCAAGCACACACTTAGAGTCGGTCGTTCACAAGAACAAGTCTTCATTTTTACGTGAATATAATTTGATGCATTATTATACGATTTTACAGTAATAAACTTTAGCTCTAACTAATCCGTCAAACAATTTTATATAATTTTAAGCTTCAACTTTCGGCTTATAAAATGAACTTCAGCTCCGGCCTCCGGCCCCATACCATTGCGCCAAACATACCCAAGAAGCTACATTTGAAGTTTAAAAGTTGCAATTGAGCCAAACCACGTGTATGGTTTTTGCAATTTACTCAAACTTTTACCATCTTTTACAACAAAGTGAGTAGTAATTAAAAAGAAGATATAAATTTGGGGATCTAGTCAAACAATAACAACAACCTCAAATCCCAAAAAAAAAAACAAAAACAGATCTTGTTTCTTTCTCTCCTCGAATTTTCCGAAAATCAGTAAGCATGTCTCTTTAATACATAGATCATGAAAAAGCTTTGATTTTTATTTATCTAGATTACTTTATATATGTATTTTTATCTATGCATATTTGTATTATGTAATGTAATTTATTTGAAAGAGTTGATTCATTAATGGTTGCAGACTTGCAGTAGCTTTTTAGATGATCATTAAAAAGAAGTTTGATCTTCTAAAGTTTTCAGGGGGTGTTTGTTTCGGCTTACATGTGGGCTTATGAGCTTATTTGATTTTGGCTTATATCTCATAAGCCCCGATTTTCTGGCTTAACTTATGGGCTTATATAAGTTTATCATATCGTAATAAACTTATATAAGCCCACAAGTTTCTAAATAAGCCCGAAAATCGGGGATTATGAAATATAAGCCCAAATCAAATAAGTTCATAAGCCAATATATAAGCCGAAACAAACACCCCCTTATATTATTGGTAGTGCGGTTTTGCATAACCCAATTTAGGCGAAAGATGAAAGGTTGTTAGCGTATTAGTCATTTGTTGTAACAAGATTTTGGCACGAGGCTTATAGGGGCTTGAGCTTTTAAAATAAGCTTTGTTTGTCACATAGGCTTATGTAAGCCTCTATAAGCCCAAGCCCATTGAAACGGGCTTATGGGGGCTTATACTTAGTCAAATTACTTGAGTACTCATCAAAATATAATGCATTAAGCTGGAAATAATTTAATCTAATGTAATTTTATGCGATTTTACATTAATAAGCTTCAGCCCAACTAATTCACCAAACAACTTTATAAAAATAGATGCTCCAGCTTCCGACATAATAATATAAGCTCTAGCCCCAACTCCAGCTCATTTCGCCAAAGTATAGCTCATTTCGCCAAACATACTTTGACTAAGTTTTGTAAAAGTGAGTCTTGAATAATATCGCTGTGATTGATTGATTGGTAGCTGATTAGTGGTAGTACAGTTTTAGATTTGCTGCATCTTATTTGGAATGAGCATAACTATGGCTTTAGATTTCTTCGTGACGTTTTGAAGATGATTTGATTGTCGGAAACATTGATTAACATGGTCCTTTTCTTAAAAAGTGTGTTCAGCGAGAAATGTGTGTGTAAAAACTGATGTCTTAATTTTTTTTCGTGATTAACTCACGGAGTTTTGAATAAAGGGAATGCTTTTTGGTTTGTTATAGTAGTGCTTAAATCGACTAAAGATCAAAGCTTTTGAGGTAGGAAATGTTAATCATAGTGTGCTTCTTTTGAACATTGTGAACTTATGAGACTCGTATGTTAAAAAACCGTGGTTTTGGAAAATATTTGATTTATATAATCAAAGAGAGGGTCTCACAATGATTTTGACATTCTTTTGAACTAGACACGATTCTTCGAATTTATTATATCTGACGGAAGCATACATGAAATCAATTGTATTTAATAATATGTGAGGATATCCAATATCCAATGACGCGAGCTGTTTCGGCATGTGATTGTTTCAAGTTCAATGTTAACTATATCTTTGAAACTTAACGGATATAAAACACAGTAAAAAATAGTCATTTTTATTATTTGGAAAAAAATGTCTCTGAATCCATGCTTTTCCTTTATGTAGGATCATACATAGATTCAGAGTTTAACTTACAATGATTTTCGTACGATGTACAATCAAAATCCGGCTTTTGAAATTACTTTTTATTGTTTGTTTTGTCTTGTTAATGTCAAAATCCAACATTGTCGAACGTGGGCAACATTTTGTGGTTTTGGGTCCTCAAATCATGCGATCGACTTAGACAATATAGAAGAATGAAGAAGATTTAAGCTACTAGCTGAACTCTTTTGGATTATTACATTAGATTTAAGTTGTGCTTAATGCATCTATGTTGTATACGGTCTTATAGACCGATAACTATGCCCAAAGTTGTCATTGTTCTTTTACTCTTTTATCTGATAAATTCTAAACCGTAAATAAGAAGGAACGAGTCTTCTTAACGAGTTCTTAATGATTTTGTTTTCGGAATTATTGTACAGGATATTGGGGAAATGGCTGAACAAACTAAGCAAGAAGCAACATTCACCAAGATTAACCAACTTCGTCCCGGTGCTTTTGGTCTTAACCTCACAGTAAAAGTGGTTGATTCAAAGGCGATACAGACAAGAGGAGGTCGTAATGGGAATCAAGGACGCAACATGCGTCTTGCTGAATGTTTGGTTGGTGATGAAACCGGAGTTGTTGTCTTTACTGCTAGAAATGAACAAGGTATGCTCTACGCCTCTACTTTAATCCAGTGCATCATTTCAAGGTGAATTTATGAATTAGTATATCATTTATGGGCGTTAAATCGTGTGTTTACTTGCATCATTATTCTTATGCACCTTTAAATCACAAAATCATGAAAAGGAAACTATGGATATCTTTATACACATTTTGGCTGTGCATTATAACGCGTTTGCCGAGTTCGTTTCTTTTTTTTTCCACTGCATTATTTGTACATGTATTTGAAAATTGGAATAGCCTTCTCTCAAAAGCCAATATATCAAAAAAGCCTTAGAAAGAGACCAGTAAAATGTCCGCTTAACACTTGCAGATGACTAGGTGCGCATAGTAGTTTTATTTTTCATTTCTATAGTTACTTGTAAAGGATCATAAATTGATAGCATGAGTTGTTGATATGGCATCTGAAAATTAAGTGCAGACAAGTATACATTGTTAAGTATGCCGTCTTTTCTGTTTTGGCGTTATAGAATAGACAAACTGTTGAACTATGTGTATACCGTGTTCAAAAATCTGTGTCCGCTAATTACTTTAGTGTGTGTGGGTGATTATTATTTGACATGAAACTCACAAAAATATTCAACTTTTTAGTGGACGCTATGAAGGAGGGCAGTACTGTCATTCTGAGAAATGCAAAAATCGACATGTACAAGGGGTCTATGAGACTTGCAGTGGACAGATGGGGTCGTGTTGAATCCACCGAGTCGGCTGATTTCTCTGCTAACGTAGATTGCAACCTGTCTCTTATTGAGTTTGAACTTATCACCGTCGAAGAGTGATAGTTTACCCTTTTACCCTTGACTCCAAACAATATATGGTGGCATAATGTAAGCTTTCTTACACCTTGCATGTTTGAGTTAAGAGTCAAGAAGTGTTTATTACGGTGATCGGCGAGTTGAGGATTAGTCTTATGAGAATAGTTAAAAAGGACTTGCTTTTGTAAGCTAATATTTGCAGTTTGTTTATTTATACCGTTTGTTTTGAATGGTTTTTCGATAATATCTTTACATTACGAACTGTGGTTGCTTCAACTTATCTGCTCTCTCAATCCGTATACATTGTGTTTTATCTCACGCGTGTGGTAGTCTTTTTCATTGTCGAGGCTACTATAACACATCTTTATAGTAATAGTTTTTTGAAACTGGCTTTAGACTTTACTTATATCCTTGAGTTCTTTCATGTAAATGCTTAAGAACAAAACACTATTTCTCTATCTGATCATCTGGAAAGAATATATGCAAATATCATGTTGTTGTAAAGATATGTTTTGGTAAATAGGTAAAGCTGGTTAAGAGAGGCTTGTAGTTTTCAGTCTAACAAGTTTAAATCTCAAAATGAATAATGATATAAAAATGTCGAAAATAAAGTTTAAGTGAGTGGGGTGTCAGTAGGGTCGGGTTGACCCGACTTGAACCCGATAAGGCTTATCGGGTCGGGTTAAAAAACTTATCTGGTTGTTTTGACCCGAACCCGCTAACCCGACAATGTTATCGGGTCAACCCAATAAGACTTGAAAATCAATATTTAATTTTTTAAATAAATTGCTTTACACACTTTTGTTGAGTGTATGCATAGTGTACTTTTCAAACAAAATGTGCTTAACCGCTACTCCTACTAATTAAAGTACTTGGGCTAGACGGTATGGTGGTGGGTTTGGCCAAACTCATCTAGGTGACTTTACAAGTCACGCGCGACTTGCCATTCTACGTGACTTTTGCCACCTCAATTTTGCTAGGTGAGTTTTGGGCACTTTTTGTGTTTAATTAAGTGGGTTACTCACTTTACTGTGAGTTTTATTTTGTGGGCCTTTTTCTTTTTAATTAATATATTTTATTTAGTTGTGAGTGTGTGTGAGTATTTAGTGAGGTATATTTTATATAACTAGTTGGTTACCCGCGCATAACGGCGGTAATAGAAAATTTACTAACTCAACTCTTTACGCAATTTCCTACCCGCTTAGTAATTTCGTTTCACAACACTTTAAATGTATGTGTTCGTTGTATGTGTTCGTTTGGGTTTCCCGTAGCTTTCCCGCAACACCATATTAACATCATCATTCTCGCATGTAAATAGACAACACTCTCCGAAAGTATATAGTTTTAACGTATCAAGTTTATATTTAATTAAGGTTAAAGTTGTAAAAAATATACATCAACATAAAATAAACTCACTAAAAATGTAGAAAACAAAAAAAATTATAAAATATAACAAAATGTATGTTAAATTAAAGAGCACAAAATTTTAAAAAATATGGTGAAATTAGATCAAAATAAAATTAAATTGATAAGAAGATATTTCAATTTGAAAATAAAAGTGATTTTTTAATCAAAATGTGACACATGTCACTTTTTGATGTAATTCCAAAAAATGAGATGGATGGTCAAGATTGCACCTCATTATCTTAATTTTTAATGGGTCTCACATTATAAATGCTTTATATAGAAGTATAGAAGTAGGTATTTTAATGAAATGTGAGTTTTAGTGGTAAGGTGAATTCTTATTACGGTTGAAAGGTGAGTTGTAAGGTGAGTTTTATTTGGAGAGAGAAAACTGATGTGACACTGTCAGGTGACTTTGTCACCACCATACCATCCAGCCTTATTATCAGATTGTTTGGCATCTTTCGAGGTCCAAGCCACTGTTGATTTCAATAGCTAATTTTTGTTATTTGACAGAGATGGATCAATATCAATAAAAAGATAGGAACGTATGTCTATTTACTTACTTTTAATCTCTTTCTTTTGTCTACTCATTTTACATGTTTCATATTTTTCTAAGCCTTACACAAGTGTTTCATACCAGCCTGGTGGTGTGACATGATATACTACGAACGCGAACTTATAATTTATTTGTCCAAGCATTTGGTTTGGTTTTTTATGGGGTTATAAACTCATGGAGCATATGTATTGGTATTTGGATTGGTTAATGTTACGAATTGTTAACCATTTTTTGAGCTAAATTTTGAATGTCGATGAGAAGTGTTTAAGCTCAAATATTTTTTGTCAAAAACAAGCCATCCCATAACAACCGAACCGGATAACCCGACTCCTTATCGGGTCGGGTTGCGGGTTAGTTTTTTCTAACCCAAACCCGACTCAACCCGACCCGATAACACCCCTACAAGTGACTACACAAAGATTTCAATGACCAGTATACGAGTTAATGTGTTTAACGCTTAAGAATACAACGGTGTTTATTAAACGGGGTAAAAACTCATTATCCTCAACGCAAATTGGTTTATCTTCATGTCAGGTTCCTGTCGATTTTTGTTCATGTCAAGAATGCCATCCTTAAACGTAAAACCGCATAATCTAACAACTATAACTGTTTTGCTTATTCTCTTCAAGGGAGTTTTTTAATGACAAAACCCAGAACTAGCGGTATGTACAAATATATAAGAGTAAATCATCGTTAGTCCATGCAGTTTAGCGGGATTACATGTTTAGTCCACGTTATGGAAAAATTACTGCACACTTCTTCGTTTGGATTTTTGCACGCTGCTAGCAAAATTTTAACGACCATTATATAAGCTCGTTGTCTCCAATCATGTGCTCGACACATAAGGGCATGGTCAAAACTCGTTGAACTATGTAGATATCGTGTTCAAAATCTATGTCCTCTAATTACTTTAGTGTGTGGGTGATTATTATTTGACATGAAACTCACAAAAATATTCAACTGAAATGCAAAAATCGACATGTACAAGGGGTCTATGAGACTTGCAGTGGACAGATGGGGTCGTGTTGAATCCACCGAGTCGGCTGATTTCTCTGCCAACATAGACTGCAACCTGTCTCTCATTGAGTTTGAACTTATCACCGTCGAAGAGTGATAATTTACCCTTTTACCCTTGACTCCAAACAATATATGGTGGCATAATGTAAGCTTTCTTACACCTTGTACGTGTGAGTTAGAGTCGAGAAGTGTTTATTATGGTGATCGGTGAGTTGAGGATTAGTCTTATGAGAATAGTTAAAAAGTACTTGCTTTTGTAAGCTAATATTTGCAGTTTGTTTATTTATACCTTTTGTTCTGAACGGTTTTTCGATAGTTAATCTGTTTAATATGTTTAACGCTTACTAAACCCGAACACTGCCCCGTTTATTAAATGTTTTAGCTGTTTAAAGAATAAAATAAAATCCAAACTCATTATTCTTAACGCAAATCGGTTTATCTTCATGTCAAGTTCCTATCTTTACTGTGACAACAATGCAGCCCGACACATCGCAAATAACCCGGTCTTCCACGAGCGAACAAAGCACGTAGAAATGGACTGCTATTTTGTCAAGGAACGAGTGGAATCGCACGAAATCAAACCTTTTTATGTTGATACGAAGGCACAAACAGCCGACCTTCTCACAAAGGCTTTGGGGACCAAACAACTCGAGTCTCTACTGGTCAAGATGGGCATGCAAAATCTGCACGCTCCACCTTGAGGGGGAGTATTAAAACTACGTTAATTTGAACACATATTACTCTCCTTGTTTTCCTCTCAATCAAAGATCCATCCTTATCTCCAGCCCATTGACTGCCAATTACAGTTGTCACACATTTATTACATTTATTAGTTACCTTTTTTGAGCATTCTGTATTGCCTATTTAGGCTTGTAATCTTCTTGTAACCATGGATCAAGTGTGTGATAATATACACAAAAAGCTTAGACCAGATCTTTTAATTCCCATTTTTAGTTTCCATGAATGTTTGATTGAATTTACAAAACCCCATTTTTTGCGATATGCAACATGATACCAGGTGTTTAATAACAAATAGATTGATGTAAGAGTTGAGGGATTAAAACCCACAAGTAAATATAGAGAGTACACTTTTTTGCAAGTTACTGATATTGTCCCTATTGATCTTGATGAAAAAGATTTATGGCCGAAACATGGATTTTACATTAAGGTATCGGATTCAGTTAACTCGATTTACGTTAGTTTACCGTTTGAGATAGATGATCTAATTCTTAGTAATAAGATCCAGGTTGGTCAGTTTATACATGTTGAGAAGTTGGAACGTGGTTCGCCTGTTCCAGTAGCTAAAGGTGTTAAACCGGTTCCTGGTCGTCGTCCTATAGTTGGAGTGCCTGAACCGTTAATGGCGTTTATGAATCTGAATGAGAAGTCAAAACTTGGCGATCTAAAAAAGGGTATAGATGATCGGTGTACGCCTGTGAAAATGAGGTCGTCGATGAAGTTCTTGGGTTACACCTATGGTGTCAAAATCGGGCCCATTGAAGTTTGATCATTGTACACCTGTGAAAGAGTCAATGAGTAGTTATAGATCAGATGAAAAGAGAAGATTAGTTAGAAGGGTGTCGATGTCTAGATTGACCGAAAGTCCTATGGTTGTGAAAAAAAGTTGTGATGCGTCGTCTATGTGAAGATATTTCAAACAGCAAGTGTGTCTGTACGTGACAAAGTGTGCAAAATACGCTAATACCTGTAACTCAGCTGTAAGTACACTTCCATATATTACTAAATTTTTTCCATTGTAGATTGGTAGAGTGAATTAATGACCGTATTTACTAAATTTAGGATCAAGCTACAAATTTAAAGTTTGCATATAAAGTATATTTTTTACATCTCGTGCAATTGATTGTGTGTGTGTGATAATCAGTCTATCCGATTCTCAGTAGAATTAGTCTTTACTAATATGTTATAATCTTATCCATGACCATTTATTGGAACATGTAACCGAAGATTTATATGATTACTTTATACATGATAACTATAGGAAAAGAAAAGTGCCACGTCATCAAGTTCACGGACAATGTCTTCTCCCATTAGTGGTTTGAAAGTAAAGTCTCCCAACTGCTGATTCATCTTCAGAACCAGTATTATTCCGGTAGCTTGCCACAAAAGCATACATGACTCGGAAGGTAATTGCTAGTCTACAGGATTATTTTTTCTCATTTCACTATCAAAAATGTATTTGATATATCAAACGATAATAAAATTGAGATATTAGGAAGCTGTTTCAACAAAACAAATAATGTTATAATCTTATCCATGACCATTTATTAGAACATGTAACCGAAGATTTATATGATTACTTTATACATGATAACTATAGGAAAAGAAAAGTGCCACGTCATCAAGTTCACGGACAATGTCTTCTCCCATTAGTGGTTTGAAAGTAAAGTCTCCATCTGCTGATTCATCTTTCAGAACCAGTTTATCCGGTAGCTTGCCACAAAAGCTTAGCATACTCGGAAAGGTAATTGCTAGTCTTCAAGGATTATTGTTTCTCATTTCACTATCAAAAGTGAAAATGATATATACTAACTATTAATAAAAATTGAAGATATAATAAGCTGTCAACAACAAGAAAGAGCATCAGAGAATCGCCTTTTGAAGCGCATAAATGCATCAGCACAAACACTCATGTTTGGTCTCTCCAGTATGATTTTTTGATCTACTCTTATACTTTTAATATATTAGATTCTTTAAATCTTTGTTTTGTTTACGCCAATATTTGAATTATTGGTTCATATATTGACCGAATAATATTCTACGAACCATTTAAAGATTTCTATCAGCGGGTCATAAAGGGTTAACTTTTTGGTGTTGTCAGTTTTAGGACGACCTAACACTTTTTACAAAGTGAACCAATAACGAAATAACATGTTGTGGTCATATAACGTTACAAAGTAGTATTTTACAAATCACAGTTTATTATTTTTAGCCATATTTTATCACGTTTATTCATTGTACCCGTTAGAGAGAAAAAGATTATAACTCAAAACTGACCTATTTACATAAATGGCTCAAAATATGCCATCTATTTTTATACTTGGTTTACACAATGTTAATGCATGTTGTATTTCACTTGACAGAAATTTATCAAACTTTAAACCAGTCAGCTAGACTCTGATGACTCCAACAGACTGCTTTGATATTTTCTCAAGTTATCATAGCCAACTTATTTCAAGCCATAGCCGACATTAAATCAATCAAAACAGCAACTGAAACACCTAAGAAAGAAGAAACCACCCCAAAAATCAACAGAATTCAATGTCCTGACCACCCCCCACCCCAATTATTTCCGAAGATAAATCCGCTCTGACAAATCTGTTTCTTCATTTCCTGGAAAACAGTCTACAAAAATGATATATATATATAAACAACAGTTTTAGGAAAGCACACAAGATCATCAGGAGTTGACCAAAACGGTAAAACAGGAAGCCTGAATGACACTATTAAACTAGGGCAACAGATAGAAATAGAGGCAGGAAACTGGTTTATGGAGTTGCTGGATACGCATTTGGAATGATATGAGATACTCGAACCCTGGATGCTAAAAAGGTTCCTCAATCGCTATAGTGAAGGCTTTGAATTGGGTAGAAAGTAACCAATGTGATTCTAGAAACAACAGAGTGCATCCAAAAGCAATAGATATTGCAAGGAAGTTGAGGATAAGGCTAAAAGTTTGTGAATATTTGTATAGATTGATTTGTGTCAATTCTTTTTGATACAATGAGAAACATGTGTTTTCTTTGTATAGGTTATATGCTCATTTCATTTGTTTTGTAAAGCAACTCGAGATCACATATATCTAGTTAAATTTATATTTAAGTATATCTTTCAGTTAGGTTTATAACGATAATTATCTAACCTGCATGCTGTGGTGAAATTGAAAATATATATTTCTAGATGCAGTATTGAAAGAGTTCATAGTTTTCTATAAATCTCAAGTCTAACTTACCTTAATTGAAGCTTCTTTTCTCTCTCTAGGCGATATTGGTTGACAACGCCCTCTTTCAACAGCAATTCAATCCTCGTTAATTTGTGTGATTGATTGCTGTGTTTCTATTCTGTAATTCCTATCGTTTAACCTCTAATCTTTCATTGTTGCTATGCCACTTGAATCCCCAAAACCCCCTGACCCAATTTTAGATGAGTTTCTTACTCTTGCAGATGGCATAATCATAAATTCTTCATATGGCTTATCCATGTCCAACATATTGTCAAATAAATCTTCCTAAGGCTAATGTTTAAACCTATAAGATCTCTGAATCGACCAAAAGGTTATCGAAACAATTTCAATCACCTACCAATCTGCATCTGATGGTGCGGTTCTCAAACGACTCGTTCTTACTAAGTATCTTACTAATGATCTCTCTTGTTGATGTACGGTAAAGGTAAACGATGCTAATTAAGATTATTAACAATAGATGATGCTGCTTACTAAGTTTCTAGATAAGATGGCTTAAATTAAAGATTGTTTCTGAGCTAAATGGTGTGTGTTGAGAAGGTGTTAGGTGATATTGATAAGAGAGTCCAAGTAATGCAGTTAAAGATTGGTAGTAATGTTAAAGACGGCAGATCATAATGGTGACTGATTGTGTGACAAAGTTGAGAATGATGGTTCATCATTAATGGTCCTGTTAGAAAGTTAATGATGAATATTATAAGCAAACAATAGGGATTGATAAGAGTGAGTGTAGGGAGATATTCAATATGGTTGATAGCACATTGTCAACTGAATAATTTGAGTGCTCACATGTTGGCCGATGGTAGAGCACGTTATGATGCTCATGTAACAGAGGCGGAGCAACGACTAACTTCTGGCAGGGGCCATTAAGATAATTGTTGTATAGTGAGAGGGTAAAAAGCATAAATTTAAAAATTTAGCATGAGAATAACAAAAAGTACACTACTGAATTTTTTTCTAGAGGGGCCACCACCCTCCTCAACCTCCACTAAGCTCCGCCCTTGCTCATGTTACTTAGGTATAAGAGTGTTTAAAAATATGTTGTGTTATCAAACCTACATTAGAAAATTATTGTTTTGTTACTGAGTTGAATAAAAGTTGTGAGCCTAAAATTGAAGCTTCAAAATACACTGGACTGATGCTATGAATGAAGAAATGAATGCTTTACTTAGGAATGATACTTGAGAAATTGTTGATTTACCTAAGGACACAGAAAAGCTATAGGAAGTAAATGGATTTTAAAATCAACTATAATCAAAGGTGTGATTGATATATACAATACTAGGCTAGTTTGCTCCAAGGATTTAATCAAGGAAGAGATTGGATTATGGTGAAACTTTTCAATCTGTTGTCAAGAGGTTACTCTAAGATGTATGTGTGAATCATGTTGTGCCTAAGATCTGGCCGTGTTTCAACTATGATGTGAATAATGCTTTCTTATATATGAATCTATAAAACGTTAATGAAACTTCATAGAAGGGTATTATCCTAGGGTGATAATAAAGATTGCATGCTAAAAATACTTTATATGATTTGAAACAACTCTTAGACAATGAATGCAAATTACTTCTACCTCATTGGAGAAATAGTTTTAGCAAAAGGTAAATCTTACTATTTCTTTATATCTAATCTGATAAAGGTGTTTTACTGCTTTGTAGTTGATGTGGAGATATTATCATATTGGTAAGTATTTCTAAGATTGATAAGTTCACAGTGTTTTTCTTCAGTCAAAAATATCGTGATAAAAGACCTATGGAATCTTAAATATACTTTCTTAGTATTAGAGTTATTGATACTCAAAACGAATCTGCCCTTAACCAAAGAAAATAAAGTTCTTGTCTGTCATCTGAGTATGGTATGCTTGCATGTAAACCTGCTAAAACTCCTTTGATGACTAAAATTGCAAATATCAATGGGGGCTACTGTAAAGGTCCATTGCTTTATAACAATACGATTATCAAAAATTAACAGCTCAATCTGATTTACTTGAGTATCACTAGGCCTTCTATTTCCTTACTTTGTGCATTATTTAAGTTATTATTGCATTCTCCTTTAAAGTCTCGATCTCATGATTGCTTTTAAGATATAGAATAACTTTAAGGGATCCTCATGGTTAGGGAAATCCTATTGTCAAAGATTCCAATTAAAAGCATATTTACTGATACAGATTAGGCCAAATGTGTATTGTCACTAGAAAGTCAAAAAACCAATGATATTGTGTATTTATGAACTGTCTCCTGTTTCTTGAAAATTACGAAACATAAATACTCTCTGTAAGTCTTCAACTGCTGCAAAGTATAGGGGGCTCTTGCTTCATTTCCAGTGAAGAGATTTGGATTTTAAAGATATTTGTAAGGATTTTGAAATACTTGAAAAAACATTTACCTGTTTCGCTTTAACCGTGATGGCGAATACGGCTATAAAAAAGACTGCCAATCCTGTTTTTAATGAAAGAACAAAACACTTTAAAATGGGATTAACATTTTGTAAGGTAAATTTTTTTAATTGGTGTTGTGAAAACTGTTAAAGTAGATTACAAATCAAATTGCATAATCTTTGACAAAGGATGTATCATCTCTGTCATAAAGAGTTTGTTTGAAAAACTTGTATGGTTTGATATTTTACCAGGCTGATACCTAAGAGGATGTTTGAAATAGAGTCTCGGTAATAATTTAAGAACTAATGTTGCAATTTCCCTTTCTTATTTCAAGTTTTGTTTGATGGTTGAAGTAAAGTTGGAAGGCTGATCCTGCCTTTTGTGGTTTGGATAAAGGGTCTATAAAAACCCCTTTGACCAAGCTGAGTTTTATAACTCTCATTCTCTCTATCTCTTCATACGATTTCTGTTGGTTTTCCACTCAAAGTTGTGAACCCAAGTTTAGAGATCATCTGTATCTCTATTGTTTCTGATAAGTTGTAAATAAAACAATTATCAATTATCTACAAAAATGATTCACACCTTATAGACTATATTGACTTAATTATTGCTGATTAAGACATTTGTTTGTTCCTTTTATAATCAAATTAGAATTGAGTAATAAAAACTGACCAGATTATATTATTCTACAATCAACTATCAGTTTTAGGTAATGGCCGTACAAATAATCAATTTAGTTATCGCGGGCCCCAACCATTTCTGCACCATTTAATATAACTAGATGAACACAATTCAGTTTGAGAATATGTCCTTTTCCTGACAATCTATTCAACTTCGAACGTGCATGTTATAACAATATCACAAATAGCTTATCGGACAAAATCAAATCATTAATTTTTACAAAAAGTGCACACATCTCTCTTGTTAGATCTCATAGACTAGCCATTATCAAGATTTTGTGAAGGCGATCCACGTTGTGATATCTTTTGGCTAGGTCATTTCAATATGCTTACACTTATGAATACATTTGAATTTGGTCTACACGAATACGAATCCACTATGAATGCATATTTACTCTCAAAAAATATAACCAATCTTTCATATTAGTCTTGGTTCGATCAAGTCGATCGAATCATGAAAATTTAGAGTACTTGAAGGTACTCACGGAGAACACAATAAAGATAAACGAAGATGAACATACCCAATTTTTCAATTCATTTATAGATCTGATGTATAGTTCCACTATCTGAGTACTTTAAATTACATATTAACAATAGAGGCATTTTACAATGTCCAAACTTGCCAGACACTTGTAAAATCTATTATATATTGTTGGTTGTTATGTGTCCTAACACCGGGTGAAGTGATCAATAGTCTAGCTAATTACCAAAGATGGTTACCGGATATCACTTGAAGTCGTGTGATCACTTTTCAAAAAAGATTATTCGACCCTATGCCTGGGTATCACGAATACCTCCTTTGGATAAAACCAAGTGTTTGTTCTTGTTCTAGGCACAGATCATAACCAATAGCGTTTCTATTTTTTTATGTTTTTGTCTTCCTATTTCATGCATTTATGTATCTCCTATTTAGAGAATACTCAAAACCCTATCAAAGGAATAATGGAGAGATTATATGAGCATAGAATTTACATCTATAATTAACCTCCTTTAATAAGGAATATGTGTTACAATGACCATATTAACGTATCATTAAATTGATTGTAACTTACCATAATTAAAAAACGATTAAACAGTTAAAAGCATTAATCCATTATTAATGAGTTTATTCATTCACAGTCCCTTAAACAAACGCTAACTCACTGAAGAGGATACAAGCTAAAGGTTCAATACTGAAAAGACTCACTGATGATTTAACCCGCTGAGGATACTTCCTCTGATGGATTACTCCTGATGGTATCCTTCAGCTTCTCACCTCAAGGGAGTCCAAGCTAAACCATCAAAACTAATGAACTATCCTTCAGTCCACAGTTACTCACTGAAGATCATCAGTGACATGAATTCCATATTAACCACTATTAGAGTCAGGGTGTTCAGTGACCTATAGGAGTACACTTCGTACCTACAGTTCCTTAACCAGTATGAACTGAACCCTCATTGAACTAAATTTCCAACAATCCTCCCCAATTTAGTACAATACCTTTGCACGGAAAAATCAAACATAAACAAACAAGTGCATAAATGAAAATGTCCCGAGGATTGAATTTCCATATTAGTAACTACAACGTTCAAATATTCGAGAATTACGGTGTTCTAAGAATTGAACCCTTCAACCCATTTGAATACCTGAAGATAAAAACACACAAGTTTTCAAACACATAAGAAACTCCTGACACTATATAAGACATGTGTCCATATCCAATTTATAAATGTTTTAAGAGCCAAAGTCCATGCTCCTTGAAGGAAAAAACCTCACATTTACTATGTGGCGTCACTTTATTCACTCATTCTAATACCTTTGTCAAATAAATAACCTTTGAGAAGTTTTAAAAATTTCCATCCTCCTTTATCAGCACGTTCCAAGCACATCTTTGGGAAGATAAGTAATAACCTTGTGCTTCATCTACAGAATCGTCAGCTTTCCACATTGAACTCAGCTGTCAAGTTTCCTCAGCAGGGAGTTGGGTATCCTAGCATTCAGTGACTTAGTTAGACTTTAATCCCATCCTTTCAGCAGACTTTATAACCAAGTCTCTAGCCAGTCCCTTCGTAAAGTGATCATCTAAGTTTTGTTGAGACCTCACAAACTCTAAAGATACCACCCCATTCGTGATCCGCTCATGAATCATGCTATGTCTAACACCTAAGTGTCTAGACTTCCCATTGTACATATGGCTATAAGCCTTTGCCAATGTAGCAGCACTATCATAGCGGATAGAAATAAGTGCTATAGGTTTGACCCACAATGGAATCTCAAGGAGCAAGTTTTTCAACCATTCAACTTCCTTACCAGTAGCTGCTAAAGCCACAAATTCAGATTCCATTGTTGAACTAGTGATACAAGTTTGTTTCTTAGAAGCCTAAGAAATTATACCACCACCAAGCAGGAATACCCAGCCACTTGTAGACGAATTGTCTTCGGTGTTGCTGATTTAACTTGCATCAGTGTAACCTTCCAACACTGAAGGACAACCATAGTACACCAATCTATAGCCATATGTTTTCTTCAAGTACTTCAGTACCCAATGAATTGCTTGCCAGTGCTGAGTACTAGGATTAATAATTATACTGCCCAGTTTAGCCACACAACAAATGAAGCGTTAGCCTTTTACAATCATAGGCATACATTAAGCAGTTCCAGCACCCTATAATACTCAAGTTGAGATATAGCCTGACCATTATTGGGCATCAACTTCTCACTTGCATCCATAAGAGTACTTACTGGAGTGCTATCAAAGTAATTAAATTTCTTCAGTACCTTCTCAATATAATGAGATTGAGGAATTGCTATTCCATTACTTTCATCTTTAATCCTTATACCCAGGATAACATCAGCCTCCCCCATGTCCTTTATAGACAACCTTGATGACACACCCAGTCAGCGGTGGAAACACGGGAATGCGACGTAATGATCAATCACAACACAAGATACAAAATAGAGAAATCTAAAATGCATAAATGAATAGTGTCATGATGACCATCAACCTCAATGAACTTGAGTGATGTCCCAAATCAAGAACACGGCACATAGTCGCCAATTATTACAAGCTTAAGCCCACGTAGGGGTTCATAAAATCTTATCGCGATCCTCAAGAAAACCAAATTCAAAGCGTACATCTAAAGCAAAACTTTTCAAGCAAGATTCCTACAGAATTCTCTAAAAAAGGTTACCCCCCTTGCCTACAATCACCATACTCTAACGATCATTAACGCCACCTGAAAATGATACTCGAAAACGTCAACAATAATGTTGGTGAGCTCGTAGGTTTTGACTCAAAACCTCCATACGCTGTGCCAATATTTTCACTATTTGGCAATTGTGCTATATGACAGTGAATATATGCGGACCACCCATGACTTAGCATCCTCGCTAATCATGTACCCAGACCTAGCATCCTCGCTAGACTGATCACCGGCGCGTACCAACGCTCTTAGGGTCGCACCCTCGATGACATACCACACCTAAGGCCTACCAGCTGTAGCATAAGGGTGAAGAACCACACAAAAGATCACGACACATAGCATACAAAAAAAAAAAAAAAAAAAAAAAAAAAAAAAAAAACAATTTGTCATTACATAGCATCAAACACATAGATTGTTCCAAAAATGAAATCACGTTTTGCACAGTTCAAAAAAACAGTTCAAAGCACATTTGAGTATCATTTCCCCCAAAAGGAAAAACAGTAAAAAGTGGTGTAAGAAACTAGAAGGGGGGGGGGGGGAGGGGTTGAATAGTTTACTGGTTAATTGGTCGTTTTAAAACTTTGCTTAGAAAATTGTAAGATTCGAGTTATATGTTAATCAATCAACATTATGAATCACAACTAAAATATCTAATATAATGAACTAAGTAAGCAATAACAATAAAGAGATAGAGAAAGAAACGATCAAACCAAGACACCAAGATTTATAGTGGTTCGACAACGAAGCACCTTAACGATCTTTTTTTTTTATTTTCGTTCCTACTCCACTCCCCGAGTACTCCACTCAAGATTTCACTATGTCAACAAGCTTTCTTTAGGCGGAGAAAACCGTTTACACGTCGCTTACTTTCTTTTTCGATACTAAGCTAGATGTCGAGTCGTAATCTTAGATAGAACCAATCTAAGACTTCACAAAGTCTTTATACACTCACAAGATATATACCCTTGGATTGACACACAATCCAAATCACACCAATACATAATTTACACTATTGGATATACACTCAATCCAATTTACACAACAATACAAAGTAAATGTAATGAAGATATGTGATCTTGAGGAGGAAGAGAGAGATCACTTGATAACAAATCGTATGTAGAAGAATACTTGTTCTTCTTTTGCACTTGATTAGAAGAAGAAGGGGGAAGAAAGAATTAATCACTTGAAAACAAGATCAAGATATGTTAGTGATCAAGATATGTGTTTTAGAAAGAAAGGAAGAAGAGAGAATAACAGATCTGAAAAAATTCGTGGCAAGAGGTGTGTTTTTTTTAGATGGGGTGACCCAGTATTTATATGCACAAAAAAGAGTCGTCGTACTGACGGCGGTCCCGACGGTCCCTTATATATAAGGTGAGGGTCCGTTTTGTATTTTTTTTACTTTGGGCCAGATTTTAGGCTATTTTTGGGCTATTTTTTTTGGCTAATTTTTTCCCGGATATTTCATTTTTTTGTACGATTCGGGAATTTTTTTTTTGCGTTGGGACGGGTTAATTTTTTCCCGAATATTTTCTTTTTTTGGGACGGTTCGATATCTTTTTTTTTTGGGCCGATGAATGCAAAAAAGTTGTGAACAATAAAAACTTGACGGGTTTTTTTTGTTAATTTTTTACGGGATTTTTTGTGTAAGAAAATCGTAAATAATTAAAAGTTGAGGGTCCGTTTTGTATTTTTTTTTACTTTGGGCCAGATTTTAGGCTAATTTTGGGCTAGTTTTTTTTTTACTTTGGGCCAGATTTTGGGCCACATTTTATGCGAATTTTAGGCTAGTTTTATGGCCGTTACTGTAGCACTGTAGCGTACTGTAGCAGCCACAGTGCAAAACGACAGTGGATTTGTCGACAAATGTGTATATTAGTAATAATTTTTTTTATATGGCTTATGTGTTGGGCCTCATGTTTAAAGTGTTTTTTTTTTGCTATATGGTTTTTTTTAATATAATGAGTTGTACGTTTGTGACCATATCGATTATTTTAAAGTTATTAGGTATCGAAGATGTTTCCGCGGGTATTTTTTTTATCTGAATAAATCGGAACTTTTGTAATATTTTTTTTCCCTCCTATTTTGTACATACAAATTAAAAAAATAATAATAATAAAAAATAAAAAAAAAACCGGGCTGGCCCAAAATGGGAGCCCATTACTGTAGCATTGGAGATCCACTGTCAAAACGACAGTGGATTTGTCCGTGATTGTGTATATTTATAATTGTTAACCATTTTTGAGCTAAATTTTGAATGTCGATGAGAAGTGTTTAAGCTCAAATATTTTTTTGTCAAAAATAAGCCATCCCGATTAACCCGAATCACCTGACCTGATAACAACCGAACCCGATAACCCGACTCCTTATCGGGTCAGGTTGCGGGTTAGTCTTTTCTAACCCAAACCCGACTCAACCCGGCCAATTACCCGATAACCCGACCCGATAACACCCCAAGTGACTACACAAAGATTTCAATGACTAGTATACGAGTTAATGTGTTTAACGCTTAAGAACACAACGGTGTTTATTAAACGGGGTAAAAACTCATTATCCTCAACGCAAATTGGTTTATCTTCATGTCAGGTTCCTGTCGATTTTTGTTCATGTCAAGAATGCCATCCTTAAACGTAAAACCGCATAATCTAACAACTATAACTGTTTTGCTTATTCTCTTCAAGGGAGTTTTTTAATGACAAAACCCAGAACTAGCGGTATGTACAAATATATAAGAGTAAATCATCGTTAGTCCATGCGGTTTAGCGGGATTACATGTTTTGTCAACGTTATGGAAAAATTACTGCAGACTTCTTCGTTTGGATTTTCGCACGCTGCTAGCAAAATTTTAACGACCATTATATAAGCTCGTTGTCGCCAATCATGTGCTCGACACATGAGGGCATGGTCAAAACTCGTTGAACTATGTAGATATCGTGTTCAAAATCTATGTCCTCTAATTACTTTAGTGTGTGGATTATTATTTGACATGAAACTCACAAAAATATTCAACTTTTTAGTGGACGCTACGAAGGAGGGTAGTACTGTCATTATGAGAAATGCAAAAATCGACACGTACAAGGGGTCTATGAGACTTGCAGTGGACAGATGGGGTCGTGTATGACGGGTAAAGTGCAATGGGTCACAACGGTATAAACACAAATGCGGAAACAAAACCTTCGTTTGACAGCACTTACCCAAACCCGTATGAACCTATGAGGAAGTAAACAAATAAGGCAAACTAAAAGCAATTCTAACCAGCCCCCAAACAATATCAAATCAGCCAAATCAGCAGGTATTAAAGATAATCAAACACACACCAAGAACACCAAGCTTTTAGCGTGAAAAACGTAAAAACCACGCGACACCTAGTGCCGCTTAAATCCACTATCAAGCAAGAGAGGTACACAAAGTCTTCTCTAGATAACACTAGAGACATACAACAATCATCATAATCTTGGAATCGATATCAAGATATATGGCAACAAACAAAGAACAAGAAAGGAAGAAATATCACCAAACAACTTGCAATCTGCCCGGGTAAGCAACAGGACTTCTAGGCCTCAAAATCAAGATCCCAACGGTCAAAACCTTCCTTTATATGCAAGGAAGCTTCAGTCCAAAAATCATGACGATCCGACGATGCAAACTCCGGGGATCGATGAAACACTGCTGCTGGGTTTTGGGTGATAAGAACTCCGAAAATCTTCTTCTTTTTTTTATTTTCTTACTCTCTTCTCTCTTATTTTTCACACTTTATAATGAGCATAAGGATGCCCTAAATAAGAACTAAATGGACCCAAGATGAGCTCCAATGTGTTGGGCTCTTAATCCTCATGGACTAAGAAAATACCCAACACGAGGTAACTAACTCATAGGCCAATGATTGTATGATATCTATTATCATCCAAAAATGTTAGAATTCTAAGTTGTTGGAAGACGAAACTCTTGATTGTGGTCTAAGAAAATGATGCTGAAATTTCGAAGATCGAAGGCACACTTTTGATTGACACGAGTAATTTTTTATTGAAGTGATAGCCTTACCACTTTCAGTGTTCTGATCCCTATCCTTGGTTCTTTAAATAGTGTTTCAGTAAAATGTTCAATAGCTAGAAACTTTCTACTTTTGCTTTTTCTTTTTTGTTTTTAACGAAAATGATGTTATTACTCTAATTGATTACACTTAATGGATTACAAGAAAAATCTATCCAGTAGATGCCATAACATTCTTGTATATTGATGACGTATAGTATGGACCGACCCGACCCACTCCCATGACTCACGGTCACGGCGTCCTGGACCTACGGGTCGCGGCTAGCGGCACAAATGACCGTGACCGCAGCATCTTTACAAGTTATCTTTAGAAAATGATAATCTAATTAAATAAGAAGATATGCTTTACTTATTTAAATCATGAAGAATAAGTACGAATCCCTACAATATCGGCCGCATCTTGGGCCGAAAGATACGAAAACCCTAAGAGGTATTCAGCCTATAAAAGGAGCGTAATTAGCATCAATACATGTATCTAACAAACCCTAATTACACTCAATTACTCTCTCAAAATCACATACTTACTCTCACGCCGGAGTCTAATCGTGAGATTCGCTCCCACGATAAGGTTAACGATGCTTATTTCCTTGTGCATGGTCCTTCAACAAATTCACTTGGTACAAGAACGATGCACTCTATACCCGAATAGCAGCCTATTCGGATCAAATTAAACCCTACCTAACTTTTGTATTAACAAGTTGACGCCATCCGTGGGACCTGACACTAGGAATTACGCTCATCAGAATGAACGTGATGGCTAATGCAAATCCTATTGTGACCACTGTCACGAAAAATTCAAACAATGAAAAGGCGCCAGACGCCGCATCCAGGGTGAACATCATCGATTTCTGCGAAGAACACTACGAAGACATCCTGCCGATCATTATGGAGAAGGCACGATGTGACAAGTGAAAAGAAGTCCAAACCAGACTAAACTTTGGAGAAAACCCCAAGAAAACCCGAAGAGAAAGGGAGAACTCCTTAAACTCAAGGGCAGAAAACTCGCCTACAAGATTCCACCTTAGGATATCCCGGACACGTGGGCGCGAGAAGCGCGATGACAGGAACGTGTTTAACCGCTTGAGCCACCGAAGTAAAAGCGTGCACGAGAGACTCAGTGGTACCTACTCGCCAAGTGCAACAAAATCCGAGCCAAGTAGGACAGACTCGAGAGACCCCTCTCACAGTAGAGGTCATTCCCTCAGTAGGAAACATCCCCGAGTTAAAGACCGCTTCTAGGGCGTCAAAGAATCGTATGGCGATACTTACTCTCGGGGGACCAGGACCAAGTATAGAGATCAATCTCGTGACGGAGATCGATTCTGCAACGTAAAAAGATGGAGGGAAAGTGAATCCCCATCATCAGAAAGCAGCACCAGTAACGGAGGACACTGGAAGTCAAGAACGAAAAGGCGCAACCTGCTAGATGAAGACGATTTGGCCGTACCCTGGACCTGCGAGGACGTGGATCCATTCACGCCGCGAATCCGCAACTTCAAAAGTTCGCGGAAGACGCGCATGCCCAATAATGTGAAAACTTATGACGGAACCGGAGACCCCGAAGACCACTTGAAAATCTTCCAAGCCGCAGCACAGGTAGAATGTTGGGCGATGCCTACATGGTGTCACATGTTCAATTATACCTAAATAGGGGCTGCGAGGGTTTGGTTTGATGAACTACCTCCAGAAAGCATAGACGGGTACAAGGGTCTCAAAGCGGTCTTCCTAGCATATTTCATGCAGCAGAAGAAGTATGTAACAGATCCGGTGGAAATTCACAACATTAAGCAGATGGACGGGGAGACCATTGAGGATTTCATGGAACGGTTCAAAGTTGAAATCGAGCGCATGAAGGGAGCCCCCGAATGCATGCGGATCTCCGGGTTTATGCATGGGCTCAACAACCCCGAACTAACAAAACATCTCAACGAACACGTTCTAAATACCATGGAAGAAATGATGACAGTCACCACTGCGTTCATACGAGGAGAAGTTGCGGCCGCTTCCAAGAAGAAAGGTCACTTGCCGTGGAAATCACAAGATCAGTCCAAGCGGCACGCCTCTGAGCGAAGATCTGACTTCCGAGGTCAGTTAAGGGAAGGACGGGGGTCTAATAAGTTTACCCCCTTCGCTAGAACGCCCAAAGAAATCCTCGCGGCCGAAGCAGAAAAGTTCAAGCCACCACCGCCCATGGTAACCCGGGCAGAAAAAAGAAGCAGCCACAAGTTTTGCGATTTCCACAACGATAAAGGGCATAGCACGGACGAGTGCATGCAGTTAAAGAAGCAGATTAAAGAATTGGTGCGAGCAGGGAAACTCTCGCACTTGATAAAAGAAATTAAGCAGGGTCGAGATCAAACAAAGAATGGAAAGAAGGAAGCCCCAGCTAAAGACAAATCCCTAGCAATTTATATGATACAACCGTGGCAGAGAATGAAAAGGCAAAAATTGACCCAAAGATTTGCCCGTGGCAGCGAAATTACGTTCCCACCACTGGCTAATAGCGATGGGACTGAAGGTACGCTTGTCATAGAAGCATAAATTGGTGGACACATGATCCATCGTATGTACATAGACGGAGGTTCCTCTACGGAAATACTCTATGAGCACTGCTTCAACCAGCTCCGGCCGGAAATCAAGAACCAAATGGTCCTGGCAACCACATCGCTAACCGGGTTTAGTGGAGAAACCATATGGCCACTAGGACAACTTAGGCTCTTGGTAACAATAGGGGACGTAGACCACTCTACAAAAGCATGGATGAATTTCATGATCGTGAGGTCACTATCGCCATACAACGGTATCATTGGAAGACCTGGAATACGGGAAATCCAAGCAGTACCATCTACGGCTTATGGGATGCTTAAGTTCCCCGCCAACAGAGGAATAGTCACTATCTGTAGTACTATCTTGATACCCGCTGAATGTACAACAGTGATCACATCATCTAAGGAGGTACCCACAAAAGCCGAAGTTCGCCTTAAAATTTTCAAAATAGCTCTACATCCAAACTTCCTCGATCAGGAGGTCGCAATCGGAGGAACGCTATTCACAGAAGGACGGACGAAACTGTGCTCGCTCCTAAAGAAAAACTTAGATATATTCGTGTGGCAACCGTCTGACATGACAGGAGTACCACGATCGGTAACTAAACATCGACTCAATATCCGAGAAGGATATTCGCCTGTTTGACAGAAGAAAATGGGGCAGGCCCAGAAACGTTCAAAGGCGATCCAAGCGGAGGTGCAGAAACTAGTAGAAGCGGGTATCATGAGAGAAGTTTATTATCACGACTGGCTGTCTAATCCAGTCATGGTAAAAAAGCATGACGGTAGCTGGAGAATGTACGTAGATTTCACAGACTTAAACAAGGCATGCCCGCAGGATTGTTACCCCCTTCCTGAAATAGACTGGAAAGTCGAATCTCTCTGCGGCTACCCCTTTAAGTATTTCTTAAACGCTTACAAAGGCTATCACCAGATACAGATGGCAGAGTCAGACGAAGAAAAAACGGCCTTCTATACCAGCCAAGGTGTATATTGCTATACAAAAATGCCTTTTGGCCTTAAGAACGCTGATGCCACATACCAGCGACTGGTGGACAAAGCTTTCGATAGCTAAGTTGGTCAGAACATGGAAGTAAATGTTGATGACTTAGTTATCAAAAGTCACACGGAGGAGGAAATGATAAGAGACATTAATGAAACGTTCCCGACGTTACAAAGAATCAACATGAAGCTCAACCCTAAAAAATGTACGTTTGGGGCAAGAGAAGGAATGTTCTTGGGGTACATGATTAGCCCGGAAGGAATAAAACCGTGCCCTGATAAAACAGAAGCTGTGCTACAACTCCCTTCCCCACGGACAATCAAAGAGGTCTAAAGCCTCAATGGAAAGTTGGCTAGTCTAAACAGGTTCCTCTCCAAGTTAGAGGAAAAATCCTTGCCACTATTTAAAACCTTAAAGAAGTGCATTAAAAAGAGTGACTTCCATTGGACTCCAGAAGCGAAACAAGCCTTCACGCAGCTAAAACAACACTTGTCAGAGTTACCCCTACTAGTAGCACCAAAACCTAAGGAAGAATTGATTGTATACTTGGCCGCCTCTTATGGAGCTATTAGCGCGGTCTTGATGACCGAAAGAGACACGGTTCAGACGCCAGTCTACTTCGTAAGCCGTGCTTTACAGGGTCCCGAACTAAACTATTCCCCAATGGAAAAGTTAGTCCTATCATTGGTTTTCACCGCTATAAGATTGCGGAGGTATTTCCAAGCACATCCCATTGCAGTTATTACTGACCAACCCATCAAACAAATAATGTTGCGTTCCGATGAGGCAGGAAGGTTACAGAAATAGAGTGTAATGCTAGGAGAACACAATATCACCTACCGACCAAGGACGCCTGTGAAAGGACAGATCCTAGTAGATTTCCTCGTAGAAAAACCGGAAGAGAACTTGCCAGAGACACCAGCGACAAATATTCCGTAAGAGCCGTGGACACTATTCACGAATGGATCATCATGTATAGATGGATCCGGGGCCGGGTTAATACTGACAAGCCCGGAAGGAACGGAGTTCACCTACGCGCTAAGATTTCAGTTTACAGCCTCTAACAATGAAGCAGAGTATGAGGCACTGATAGCCGGTCTCCGGATTGCATCGAAGATGGGAGTACGCAATGTGCGTGTAAGTGTAGACTCTAAGTTGGTAGCAAACCAGGTCCTAGGGGCGTACGTCGCTAAAGAACAAAATATGATCAAATACCTAGAGAAGGTCAAAAGCCTGGTCATCGGCTTCGCTAGCTTTTCTATAAGCCAAGTACCACGAAGCAAAAACAAGAAAGCAGATGCCCTAAGTAAAATTGCGTCAACCAGCTTTGCACATTTATCTAAACAGGTCTTGGTTGAGATACTCAAGGAAAAATCCATACACGAGGAAGAAGTAGCCACTGTAGTGGAAGAAGAGGGAACAACATGGATGACCCCGATAATAGATTACCTGAAAGATAGGAATCTTCCTGGTGACAGAAATGAGGCAAGAAAACTCCGCATAAAGGCCAGACAATACGAATTGTTGGAAGGAATTCTCTACAAGCAGTCATTTCTGAAACCATGGCTACGGTGTGTCAGACAACTTCAAGCGGATTATGTGATCCAAGAAATCCATGAGGGGTCGTGCAGTATGCACGCAGGACCGCGATCGGTAGTAGCCAAGGCTATGCGGCTAGGATATTATTGGCCAACAATGCACCAGGACGCACGAGAAAAGATACGTACATGCAATGATTGTCAAATACATCCACCCGTGCCAAGAAACCCTCAACATCCGCTAACCCCAATCACGGCCCCGTGGCCGTTCTACAAATGGGTGATTGATATAGATGGTCCTTTCTTGGAAGGATCAGGTAAAGTCAAATTTTTAATAGTCGCAATGGATTATTTCACGAAATGGATAGAAGCAAAAGGCGTGGCGACAATCACAGGAAATCAGGTGAAAAAATTCGTGTGGGACAACATCGTATGCCGCTTTGGTCTCCCAAGAGAAATAATCTCGGACAACGACAAGCAGTTCAGCGACAACCCATTTAAGAATTGGTGTGACAAATTGAATATCACACAGCGATTCGCCTCAGTGAAACACCCGCAGTCTAATGGACTCGTAGAGAGGGAAAACCGGAGCTTGGGTTAAAGAATCAAGGCACGCTTGGGCGAAGGAAACAAGAATTGGGTAGAGGAACTCCCTCGTGTCCTGTGGGCCCATTGCATGATGATTAAGTCAAGTCATGGTGATACACCTTTTTCCCTGACCTATGGGACGGAAGCCGTCATACCTGCGGAAATCAGAATGCCCACCTACCGCACCGCGACAGTAGATAATGTACATAATGATGAAGAGCTATGGCTAAATTTAGATCTACTGGAAGAAAAGCGGGAGCGCGCATCAATCTGTGAGGCCAAGGCCAAAATGAAGATGATAAAGTATTAAAATGCTAGGGTCCGCGATGTTGCTTTTAGATCTGGAGACTTTGTTTATCGCAGCAATGACGCAAGTCATGCGGCAGCCGGTGAAAAGCTTGGACCAAAGTGGGAAGGTCCTTATGAGGTCACGAAAGCACTAGGTGATGGAGCATATAAGCTAAGGACTATGGGAGGCGCGGACCTACCGCGGACATGGAACATTGCCAATGTGAAGAAATGCTACCTCTAGGCTACAACACATGTATGGATGAACTCTCATTGTTGTTAGGACCCCTAATAAAAGTAATCCATGTATCTTTTAACTTTTTGTTCTTAAGGTATTAATAAAACTCCGTAGGGCCTAGCTAACCCTGCGATTTCTATATTTTGAAAAATTTCCATGTTACGATCATTCCATGAATGCATGATATTGTGATTATCTCCGGATGTTTATAGGATCAGTACCATAATAATTGCTTGTCGCGTAAGAGGGTTGCAACCCTAGTGGCCACGGATTCTGTATCTTTAATCTGTGTACCTAAGACGTTAGGCGCATACAGAAAGACTCCCAAGGAGCACGCAAGTCACTAAACGTGCCATATATACATCAATGATAATTAAAATTATCCACTTACAAAAAAATGTTGCCCACGGACATCCATGGGAATATTACATTAAAAGACAATAAATATCAAAGTGTCACAGGCGGTACTACGACTCAAGGCCAATCCAAATTATACATGGGTGGCAGAGACTTGGATCTAATCAACCGGGGGGATGCCTCATCTTCAGTTGTCTCTGTCCGTGTAGCAGCATCTGTCAACAGAATAGCAAGACCCTGAGGAGCAACAGTAGGTACTGACACCGGAATACCGTCAGACCTAGGGTGATGCGCGGACCCGATCCCATGAGTGCGGCATACAACCCGGCACTTCTTCTTCTTCTCAGCACGACTTACGTTTGCCATAATGGCGTCTTCCAACAACATTTCTTCTTTAAAAGCCCATGGATCTCTGGGATCACGTACCTCCGGATACACAGGGATCTTTAGTTGGGAGGAACTAGGACGGAGCTCGCGGATCCACTGAGGAGTTTCTTCCCCAACATCACTCTCTAAGTGTAAGGACGCCATAATCAAATCTATGGGGGCGTCCTTAAGTTTCTCCAGATGATCAATCAGAGGATATTTTAAGTCTTTTAGGGCATGAAGGGCTGCAACATATTTGGCGTCGGCCTCAGGGTCGTACGCCTCAATCACCTCTAAATCTAACTAGGCCTTTCCATGCTCCACCCCATGTACTCATGGCCTTTGCAATCCCAACGGGACACGACATTAGCAATACGCTGCCTCAGGACGGTGGACTCAGCACATTCATTACGGGCTAAGGTGTTAGACTGTCCGATAACCCATCGGTGGCCTGCGATGGCTGTAAGCATGTGAGGATACAACTCCTCGTCAAAGTCTATGCTCAGCGCATCCAGACGTGCATCTATTTCGGCACAGCGCCACTCCACTTTGTCACCCTCACGCTTCTTAAACTCTTCAAAAGCGGCCTTTATTTGTTCCTCACCCGTAACCTGATGAAGGGTAGACACCTGCTGAACCAGTTGATTGTTATTTACTTGAAGGTTTGCAAATTTAGCGCGGAGGCTTTCCAACTCTCTGGTTAATTCCGCACTATTAGCCTCCGCGACCTTCTTCATGTCAACCTCGGCCTCCAGTAGGGTCTCTAGATTGCTGGTTTGATTACGGAGCCCCTGCACTTCCTGATCCAGTTTCTTTATCTCCTCCTCTCGCGCATGGATTCTCTGATCTCGTTTGGCTACCTTTTCTTTGGCTTTCTTTAGCAGTCGGACCTCTTGTTCAAACCTTAATCGCAGCTAGGAACCCATAGCCACTTGCCGTGCCAGATTTACATTGTACTGGTTTAAGAATTCCTTATTAGGCAAGTGGCGCAGCTCCGAAAAATACAATGGCGGCACCATATGATCCACCGCGTCTTGGCATGCATCGGGGGTGTCAAAGCGGCAGCTGTTGGTTATACCTCATCCCGGCTGATATATACCGCCTGGAGACCCATCAAAGGACGTAAAGGAGGAAGACTTCTCAGAATCTGGATCTCTCGCGACGGTCGCTCCCTTAGAAGACCTGCATTAAGGATGCGAAACATATGAACTGTTAGCATACACAAAAAAAACAAAGCGAAGGGAATATACTTTGTTAGCATACTTCAAAGAGATTATGGAACAAATCACTTACTCAGCAATATCTCGTGCCGGGGCTGGCTGTGGCTCCGCGAAAGATAACGGGTTCGGATCAATAGTACCAGTAGGAGTCCCCTGTGAGGCAGGCGCAGACAAGGTGGAGTCTGCCTCCAATCCTATTGAAGCAAAGGATTTTCCTCCGAAGGTACTTGGTGCTGGGTGAGACATCAAAATCTTTCCTCAATACCTTCGGCGGGGCGTTCGCATTCGCCCCATCATCCACCCTCTTGCGGCGCCTTTTGCTTACAAGGGGTACATCAGCGTCATCTTCCTCCTCTATGACTATATTTGGAGCGACCCCCGTGGTTGACGCATGTCCGGTAGGAGGAACTTTAGAGGCCCCTGTCTCCAAGACTTGGTCTTCCATTCCGTCACCCTCATTAATTGGTTGCGATGGGTTTTCATTAGCAAAGTCCAGGGGCGACCTCTCTATGGTGGATGGTGTCCCAGAAGACTCTGTGGCTGCGTTCGGCTCTCCCATATCTATCACCCGGTTTTCGGTGATTGTCAGCAACGGCACCTTATGAGCAGCACGAGGACGGGTGCCGGTCTTTACTTTGGCAGGATTTGGGGCACTAATCAAATTGAACAAATCCATCTCTACAATCAAATACGCGCTGTTAGCATATATTTTTTATGGTATATCCTATATCATAACACGGGGTCGATTCTTGGATCTGGCTAGTTTCTAGAGAGAGAA
>BQNB010009537.1:38216-82281 GCA_026074375.1 Tanacetum coccineum | reverse complement strand
ATTAGCTTATAAAGTTCATAAAAAAAATCTTAAAAATACAAAAACAGTACTAAGTAGATTTTGGCTTTTAACCTTAGAATTTTAGCTTATAAGTTTAGTTTTTATGGATTTGATTGATAGATTATATGTAGTTTGTCTAGTTTCCAAAAGCTTAGTTTCTGTCATGGCTTATTTTGCTTATTAGCTTTTCTTGACTTTGATCTTTTAAGTGTTTAGTTCTGAGTTTGCATTATTGATCTTCAATTTCAGATAGCTTTAAGTGATTTTAGTTAGATTAGTTTTTCATTATTAGCTTATAGACATCTAAAGGTATTTAGAAAAACTTTTGGTTTCAAAAATGAGCTTAAAATAAGCTGTGTGCAAGTGTTTTAGTGAAAATAAGTTTTTAAGAACTCAAAAGCTTGGTTTCTGAAACAGCTAGTTTCATAAGCTCTTTAAGAGCTTAGTTTTGAGTTTTAGCTTATAGTGCTTTTATTAAAGTTGCTTAAAAAGTTGTCCTCGACAACTTTTGTTCTTTAAGTTTTTCATAAAAACCCAAAAATGGAAGTGGAAGTCGGGGGTGAGCAAGGCTCGAACCCCCGACCTCAACACCTCAACCTTTTATATACACACACACTCCCACTCCTTACCGCTATGCCCTTGGGTCTTTTTCATAAGACCCTGGCACAATTAATCCTTTATAGTCATTTTGGCCACTAAAGCCTAATAAACTGTTTAAGCCTATTTCACAGCTTATTTAATAAGCTGTGATCTCGGACATATTTTTCCTAGGATTTAAATAGTATAATCTATTTTCTGTCATTTTTCTAGAATTTTTAGAGTTCGTTTAGTATTTTTAATCATTTATTTTCATTAAAAACTTCAAAAAATCATAAAAAATAGAAAATTAATCAAAAAAATATAATTCTTTTTTAGAAAATTTTCTTTTATCATTAAGAACGTAGGAAAATTACTTTGACTCTCGTGGGTTTATTTTTGAGCATTTTAGCTTTTAGGGCTCGGTTTTCGATTCCCGTTATTCGTTTTTGTGATTTCTTTCAAATTTTATCGTTAAGCTTTCAAATTTTGCAAATCCTTTTATTTTTACTCATAAAATTAGATTATTAATTCAAATTCTAGGTTAAGGTGCTAATTAGGGTTTATTTTGTCATTTCCGTTTTTCGTCCGCGTGTTTAGTTATTTTACCTGCATTTAATTGTTTTAATTGTTTTTAGTCGTAGAAAATTAATCAAAAAGTTGAAAATCATTCATAACATTGTCCAAACTGAACCAAGGGTATCAATTCACATTTCTTTGGGATACGACCCGGTAATCACTTACTGGTTAATATACGTGTTATATTATATATTTTTGTGTTTAAATTGAATTTAATCTTTGTCCTCAAGGATTATTTGTATATTTCTATTAATACTTTGATATATTATATATACGTGAAATTGCTACGGATCAAGGGATATCTTTTCTCAACCAACATAAAGATATGTAGATTTTTAAACCTCACAAAGTGCACTCCACATGTATCAAACAACTTCCAAATAGTCATTTTGTATCCTTGTAGATTTCTCCATACTTTACTTTTTATGTCAGGTTCAAACATTACTTTCAGATCACCCCATAACACTCTTTCATAATCCTCCTCTGGCCTTGTATTCCTATGTTTAGCTCTAACCAACTTCCAGAGGGTCTCCAAGTCTTCTCTATTAATATTCTGAAGTATCTTAATCATTGATAAGTATCTTTTTGAACTTCTATCACCTCTTATCAATTGAAAGTATCCAAACTTTCCTTCTTTAACAATCTTATATTCAACAATCATTAGAGGTTTGGTGGCTAGAGGTATAGCATCAATTGCTACCTCATCATCTTTAACTATCTCAATATGCTTTTTCATCTTTGCCTCCTCTTGATCATCATCTTTTTCAGCTTCTACATGCTTATCTATCTTCTGCTTCTTTGATTTATCAATTTCAAGCTCATACCTGTTCTTTTAGAACTTCCTTTAGTTCTTGTCACACTACTTTTCACCACCTCTGAATCCATAGTAACAAATTAATTTACCTGTTTGTATGCAAAGAACTTCTTAATTTCTTCATAACTCCTTCCTTTTAGCTGATTATGCTTGTATCCACCCATATTCTTTATGTATGTACACATTCTATTCCTTATCTGAGTTTTGGTAGGTGGTTTACTTCTTTGCTTTGCTACTCTCTGTGCTGCAAAGAACTTTTTCCTTTTAGCTATCATCTCTACTAACATTCTTGACTTTTCTTCAATGAAGAATTGTTCTTGTTCTTCAGCTTGGAGTCTTGTAGCTAATTGCTCATCAGCCTCAATCATAGCTTCAATGCTATCCAATTCTTCAATAATTTCTGCTCTACTAGCTTCTTCTTGTGCAACTCTTTCTTTTTGCATTTTTTCCAACTTTTCTTGTTCTTCAGCATGCATTCTGAGTGCCAATTCTTCATCAAGTGCAATTTGATCTTTCTTCTTTAATGGCTTTTCAGGCTCAACCATTTTTGCCTTACCTTTGTCTTTTGCTTGTGTATGTGATGCTTGTGAAGAAGAAACTATTGGTGTAAATGCAGGTGCTTGCTCCTCCTGATCATGAAAGACAATTCCTTTTGCCTTTGGTCTTGTGCTGGCAACATCAGTAGTAATTGTTGTGGCAGCAGTTGTAACAACCTTTATTTAGCTGCTTTGATCTCAATCAAGGTCTGAGCCAGAGTCAACTCATCAACAGTTGTTGTAGCACTTGTAGTAGTAACTACTTCACCAGCAGTAGTAACTGGATCAGCAGCACTAACTGGAGATGAGCTTGTAGTCTTAGCAGAATTAACTATAGGCTCTTCAAACACCTCATCACTATTAAGAACATCAGTATCAAACATCAAGTCTTCATCATTTCTTTCTTGAGTCTCATCAATCAAGGTCACCTCTGCATCATCTTTAAGATCAACTATTTTCCTCCCTTGTTTGGATGCATCCTCCTGAGCACCCAAACTAACATCATTAGAGGATTCTACCCTGGTAGCTGAACCAACCTTCCTTAACCTTTTGAGCCCTAAAGTTCTTGACTTCTTTCTCTTTTCCATCTACTTAACTCTCTTCTTTAAACTAGCAATCTCCTTTGCTTGAGAAGTCTTTGCTTCCTCCAAATCAAGAACCTGCTTTTGTACTTTGGTACATAAACTTATCAATCCAGTAAGTTGCAATCTATCCTTACCACTTTGAGGTGGATCACAAGAAGGGGTAGATATAGGTTCCTCATTAGTAGCCTCATCAGGGATAGGCTCTCTAGGACCACTATCCTTCCTTCGTTTCTGTCACACCCCATAAATTTCAAGTCAACATTTTAAATCTTTCCGATTATTATCTTTGACTTTTACATGTTACGTTTAAATCTGACAGTTTACCAGGAAGTTAAACCCCGTAAATCTGAAAAGCGTCATCGGACGCGTTCTGGCATCGGATATTCATTAGTTTAGATATTATATGAGTTATTATATCTTTTCTAAGTGTTTCGTGATTTTTAATCACTTCCGATATTAATTTTAAGGTTTTATCTTTTAAATTACGTTTTTCGCGTTTTTGACCAAACGGAACCCCGGAAACTCGCAAACTTTTCGTGTACACTCGAGTTATCATCCGTCAAGCATTGTAATGTTAAAAATTTCATTCACCTCCCCCCTCTTGATATATTGTGGACGCCTAAACTCAAGCCAAATGCAAACATAAGCCTTGAAATTAATTAAATGGCATCTTTTCTTGAAAATCCCATGCATGTGTATGAAAATGACACATGAGAGAGTCCTTCTCATCCACCATTTATCAAGTTTGACAAAACCCTGTGTTTACTTGCACACTTTGACTCCATTTGACTTGAAATTCAAAATTTAGACAAGAATAATGAACCAATACTCAAAAACAATATGAACCATGGTCCTTGTGGCTTAGTTTGGCCGAACCACACACACACACACACCTTTGGTGTATGTTGGTCACTTATACTTTGCTTGACTGTTAGCCTCAATTTATTGAGTCGAACAAGGAAGCTCGGTCACTCTACGATGGAGCTTCGGTCTTTAATTAGTTAATGTTGTAATAAGATAATATCGGGAATCGGGCTCGATAGATAATCTAATATTGTATATGTTTTGGGTTTAATCCCAAGCAAAACCCGAGCCCGGGTCCTAGTTAAATATCCCGCGCGTCACATTAAATGTGTAGGGGTATATATATATTTAGATATTTTCTTTTCAGAAAATATCTCATATATATAGATATTTTCTTTTTAGAAAATATCTAGTTTTTATTTTTCAATATATCTTTTTTCCTCTTTTCTCTCATCTCTCTCTCTTCTCTCTCTCTAAACTAATCTTTCTTTATCTCTTTTCTTAGTTCCGATTTGTGTTGTGATTTATGAAGTGAAGTGTAAGACGGGTTCGTACAATTGGTATCAATCGCCTCGGGTGGATTTCGTGGTTTTTTTTGTTGTTGTAAGCCTATTGGATTCGGCAGTTGGGTTGCTTCATCACTCGGCAACCATACTTTTTTCGTGGCTCATTTTGTTGTTGGAAACGCCTAGTTAGAGCTCACAATCTCTCGGCTTCATTGGGTTATTCAAAGTGATACTCGGGTGACAAGAAGAGAAGAACGAAAAAAGTGGTAAAACGTTAGCACCGAACGAGAAGAAAAACGTATCAACCGAACGAGAGGAAAAGTTGTACAACCGAACGAGTGAATTCTCTTTTGGACCGAACGAGAAAAAAATTTCAAGGACCGAACGAGCGAAAATTCTCTTGAACCGAACGAGTGGAACCGAACGAGCGAAAATTATTTTGGACCGAACGAGCAAAATTTTTCAAGGACCGAACGAGCGAAAATTCTCAAGGACCGAACGAGCGAAAAATTTCCAGGACCGAACGAGTTGATTTTTCAACCACCGAACGAGTTCATTTTTCTTCGAGGACCGAACGAGCAAAATTTTTTGGACCGAACGAGCAAATTTTTTTTGGACCGAACGAGCAAAATTTTTTTTGGACCGAACGAAATTTTTTTTTCTAGAAATCTTGTGTGAAGAAAAGGGTTTCAGTAAAACAGCCATAACTTTTGATCCGTAAGTCCGTTTTAGGCCCGTGACCTCTCAAATCGAAGAGAAAAACGAGACGGATTACGCTGTATCATCCTTTAAGCTGGTTAAGGATTTTCGAACCGCAAAACCATCATTTTCTAAGATTAATTGACACTTTTTCATCAGTTTTTTCTAGATTTTTTGGCCGCTGAATTCCGAATCAAATCAATCACGGTTTTTCTATTGATTTTGTAAAACCCGTTATTTCATTTGATCGGATTTTAATCAATAGACGTGTAAAATCCGTGAACGTGATTCCATACAACAACCACAAACCTTCAATTACATCATATCCCACTTAAGAACAACAACTTTTACTTCAAATCACACGATAAAATGGAAAAGAAAGATACCTAATCTTAAAGTGTTCGCAAATCAACAAGAACAACAAGTGCAACTATTAAGACAAATCAAAGAAAGTTGCATGGTATCTTTTCAACAACTTTCCAATCACACCTCAAGTGTCTTTCAACAACGACTTAAAGGAAGTCGAACCGAGAAGGGATTCAAACGCGCAATTTTGCAACACTCTTTTGGTCAAGAGATCTAGAGACTTCACGTGCACAATGTTCTTGTACATGGATCAACTACCAAAGCAACTTGATAACGAAGAATTTCAAGAGATCTGATCCATGTCTCTATTAAAGTACTCGAGACACAGTTCAGATTCATCAAGTCACGGTATTTATTTGGATGTGAATATGTTGAAATGACATCGCAACAAATCCCTACAATACACCTCGACTCGATATCAAGAATTCCGTGACACCCTGATCCCAACACAGTAACAGTGGAATCTGATAAGAAGCGATTAGTGAAAGAGCACAACATAAAATGGAGTATGAAAGCAGGTGAAATGAAAGACAAATCCAGACACAGAGGAAAAGACTGAGTACGAGTAATGCATTGGATGCATTGGGATGCTATTCATTTAATCATTAAAAGCAATGGGACAGAATCAAAAGAGCAAGATACAAGCACAGATTCAGGATGATGCACAAGTTGATATGCAGATATCAGACCCATATATGATGAAGAGCCAATGGCTGAGGTACAAATGAACTCTGATGGATAATGTTATCTCTGACAGGACAACAACATACTGAGCAACCTGAATTCATTAATGAAGGAGAGGTTGACCATATGTAGAAACAATGTCATGAACATTATGTCCTTTGCCTGCTAAAATTAAACTGAAGATAAGACAACTGAACTCTCAAATCAATCACTCGAGTCTGAAAATGATTAGTCTCAAGAGACAGTTGCCCAGAGTCAAAGATTATTTGCAAAATTCGAAGCACATTGTATTAATCTTGAACTACAAATGGAAAACAATGTTTTAAAATCAGAGCAACAGAGTCAATTTTTTAAAGAGAAAAGTAATGAAGCAATAAACATCGAATTGGAACATAGTGTGGCTAAATTACTTGCAGAGAATGAGCAGTTACATAAGGAAAAAGAGCACTTGAAACAGACTTACAAAGAACTTTTGATTCTATCAAAAAAGGACAAAAGACGAAGTTCAAGACCAAAGTCCCAAAAAGACTCTTTCATGCACAACTGAACAAAAAATCTAATGAAAAATGCTTGATGTACTAGCTGCAAGATTCAGAAAAAGGGGTTTGCAATTGCAGCATTAAAAAATGAGTTAAGAAACAAACAGGAAATAGTGTGAAATACTAAGTATTTGTCAAAGCCATCCAATCTTGGGAAAACTCGGTGGACAACCACTTAAAAACCAATCCGTTGTTAGACAACCAACTGCGTTTAAGTCTGAAAGACCTAGAATTTCAAAACCACGGTTTGCCTCCCAAGTTAATGTGAACAACGACTTGTCAAAACCAGTCAATACACATCATTTGCCTAAGGGTAAGAATCTGCCCCTGCAAAACACTCACATGACTAGCACCAAGCTCATCTATGGATAAGGCTCAAACGATATGTTCATAATCACTACCTAGAGGAAGCTAAGAAAAAGACACATGAACACTCTAGGATCCCTAGAAATTTTTCTGACTCCAAACATTTTGTTTGCTCGACGTGTCAGAAATGTGTCTTTAATGCCAATCATGACGCTTGTGTAATAAAATTCCTGAAAGAAGTCAACTCCCGTGCTAAGGTTCCATCCAATAAGACAACAAACAGAAACAAACCCGTAGAGCAAAAGGGTTGCAACGAAACCAAAAAAGACAGATCCCAAAAGGACAATAGGTTTTCAATCAAAAGACTACCACTTGTGCAAGAGAAAACAACAACAATCCTAGATCTTGTCTTATGTGGCAACAACGGTATGAGTTCTCAAGACTGATTTGTCTAGAATGGGTTCCAACAGGAAATACATTCGCCTCTTAGGCACAACAAAGGTTTGAAAGTAAACCTCCAAATGGTTCAAATGCAGATAACACTAATCTAAAGAACCAATGTGAAATCAAACAAGCTCTTAATGTCAGTGCAGGTACTCTCAAAAGTAACATGTACATCGTCCAATGCCTACTGAGGAAGGACTCAGAGTTGGTTGCGAAAAAGAAAGATATCGCAGAAAACAGGACTTCAAGGAATTTTGAATCTGATGAATTCATCAAATGGCGTCCCTGCTGAAAATAAACCCTTCAGTCCACCGTATCCTTAATGGTCAAAGCTATGATCGCAGCAGATCAAGCTCGTCTTCATGGCAGTGATGTCCTTTCACAACAGTTCAGGCCTCGTTCTTCATCAAGAAGACTTCTGATCATAACCGTTACAGACTCCAGAATTTCACGACTACAGCAATGAACCGTCAACTTCAAAGCTGGTTCCAAAGTTGTTTCCTCAAAGCAGCAAGAACAGCTACATCACGTACAAGAGATTTGGAATTACGATTCCACTACATATAGCAATGCTGAGGACGAACAGGTACATAAAATACAAAATCAGAAAATCATGAAAATTCCAAAATATTCTTCTCAGACATGTCTCTTAGAATCGATAACATTTACAATGCTTTGAAATGGTCGATTAACATTGACACAGGTGTGTAAATGAAAGTTCGACGGAGTTTTCAAATAGTGTCAGAAACATGACATTTCCTAATTGTTTCTAAGTATGGCTTATGTGCAATGTCGAGTAACAATATAGCGGACTTCCAAATAAAGAAGGTTTATAATTACCTCACAACAAAAATTTAACGATTCTCGTCTTGAGCTGTTCTTACAAGACATTCAATATTCTTTAGCTAAGAAAAAGAGAAGTGTACGATTCAGAAAGTTCCTCTAACATCTGGTATTTTCAAAAAGTTGAACACGAATTTTTCAGAATTTCTCGATGACAATTAATACTCTTCAAAATTGTTTGTTTCAACACTCCAACCCTCACAATGTTTTCAAAAGACTACAATTTTTCAATTGGTCTTATTTTGAGGGGATTTTTCGAAAAACACGAGTGTTAAAGTTTCTTGATATCCATACACGACCATTCTTAATGTATTCAAAACTTATCAAAATGTTCCAAACCATCATGCTGATAATATTATCTCCCACAGATATTTCAAGACATATTTATCACATAAAAGGTATCTCAAAAACGAATTGTTTATTAGTTAAAATAAGGGGAGAAAATGTAACTAAAATATGAAACAATTCGACTCAATTTGCGAAAAAAAAAGTTTTATGGTTCGAATGTCTTATACCCAACAACATTCTTAATATTTCCCGAACGATTCAGAAGTCATAAGGTGGTAGGTTAGAATCTATCCTATGATCAACCAGATAGATCCCGGAGGATCTACACCAAGATAATTCTAAAGATAGAAATAGCATCCTAGTATAGATTGGAGATGAATTGTATATGGGAATAATGCCACTAAGATTGAGCCTAAACACTAGAACAATCACAACAAGGTGTTAGTAATGACGTCTTGGTAAGCATTGAAGGCGTTGAAGAATTAAAAAGAAATGTATGGATAAAGGGTCTAAAGAAAGAAGCCCTCCACACAACTTAAGGCAGAAACCGGGTCAATACATATGCTATCAGAATCACAAGTTGATTGCTGACATTGAAAACGACATCATGGACCCAGTGATGCAATGCCACACCCTTCTAACCATTCCGGTTTCTCTCAACAGAAACTTGTCTCATTTTGTCATGGAGATACACACGTTATCTATTGACATCTCATTCCGAGATCGTTGATATTGAATAGGTGGCAAACTGCTCCAGCCTTCGAGTACTAAAACCAAAATGCACTAATCGAGTCTAGAGCCAAGAGATCAATCAAAATCTCGTTAGGACACATTCCATTTCAAACACTTGTTGAACATCATCAGGTTCACAAGCTGTTATCAAGAGTCCTACGCAATATCATTGTGATATTTGCCAGAACATCCGAGTGATACTAATTATAACACCCTGTGTTTTCAAGTCATTGACGACATCAATAAATTCACAATGTACTTTTTTTTGAATTGTACGTGTTTGCTTAAAATTGTAAACGTTAGGTTAAATCGCGTACGCCAAAAATTAGCGTTCAATGTAAACGGGCACCAAACAATTAAATGTTTACATCAAGCAAGGGTTATATAATTATTTTGAGGATAATTATTAACCTTGTTCATTTTATTTTTATCGGATACGTAAAGTGTATACGTTTCGCGATAAATTGAGTTTAGGCACTCCCGGAACCACAAAAACTTTCATACGCTTCAACAAATACCCACTTTTATACCCAATACACAAAATTACATAAATATATCATGTATATCTTTGTAATTTCCGAAATCTGTAATCATATACAATATATACATGAAAAATGGATAAGATTGCAACATGGTCAATTAACACACCATACCTCTTTATGGCAACACCATACCTACTATACCTTGACCAAGGCCCATACCATTACCATCCTTGAACCATGTTTGACTCTTTTGACTAGAATTATATTCTTAATATACAATGCAAGTATCAAGTGAAAGTCTTATACACACTTTACACTTAGGAAAATCAAACCAAAAACCCTCTTTTTCTCTACAATAGGCCACGGCTCAATCAACCTTCAACAACAAAGCCATACAAAATTTTCTACAATCCATACACTTCTATATACACCTATTCTAAGATATACTAAGGCATTTGCAAGCATTGAATCACCATTTCCAAGTATTTCTCAAGTAAAAGAAAGTTAGGGTTTAGTTAAGGAAAGCTAAGGGTTTATTAGTGCAAGCTTGGTTTTTGTGGCTAAACAAGGGTTTAGTACTAGCTCATCATCATCCTCATACATCTTAAGGTCCACTTGAACTCTTTATGTTCTTGTATTTTTCATTTATATGCTATTTAATTCGTTATAGCTTAAATCACCATTTCGATTATTAACATGTAAAAAGAGTTTTTATTAATTTCATCATAATGTACAACTTTATATATCTTATGATATTAATGATATCGAAGTTAAAATATCACATATTTTATTTACACACTTATGGTTATGTATAAAAAATGATTAGGACAAAACTAGTAGATTAAGGTTAACATAAGTAAAGTTATGGTTTTTAAAGTATGTTAAGGGATTTGTTAACCATTGGTAACTTGGACATATGATGACTATTAGGACACATGGACTCCAATATATATATGATAATAACATATATGAAAATATTTAAGACTTGTGGTAAAAATACAAAAGTGGTAAAGATAAAGGAAAAGGTTAAAAAATGGACTTAACAAACTCAACTAACTTGACTGTCCAAAATTCGAATTTAACATACCCATTTTGATATTTTTATAAGATAGATAACAATTCACGACGATTCCAAAAGTAAGAAACCTAGTAAACCGGATTAATACCGAAAAAGCAACGTTTAAAAACGAGTGTAGACTTAATAAACGAAGTCGTAAGTAAATTTTTTATAAAAACATTTTTATAAAATTTATAAACAGCAAGTATTAATATTTTTAATAAATAATACACATTTTTAGGATTCCAAAATGATAAGAATCGTAATTTTTCAATTAATAACGAACGAGTTATGAATTTTTCGCGAGTTTACGACAAATAATACTTTATAAAACTGATTTATAAAGTTACTGAATCATAAGACAAGAAAGTTTATATTTTTTAAACCTCCTAAAAATATAGAACTTTCAAATACGAGAACGTCCACGCAATAAACGTTAAAAACGAGCTATAACGAATAAAATACGACATTTACGGGTTTTACCGACGACGAATAAGACTATTTTTATAAACTCACGTCTGAGTGAACAGTATTTTTACTGTACACCAGTAGTCCTTGAAAATCGAAAAAGTCATTTATGATAAAACTCGTCTGATACGAAATATGGAAAATAATAAACGCAAGAATTGTGTTAAAAAAACGCAAAGTTACGCCAGTTTTTTACTAAAACGATAATTAGAAACTGGTTGTAACTTATTAAACACAATTTTAACCAAAACCATAGTTGGATTGATTGAGGCTATATAGAATATTATGTGTTATCAAAGTACTATATTACTAGGGATTTCATAATGAGGCCTCTTCGATGGCTGTTTCGACGAGTTGTTGATTTACGATTTAAAAGTGTTCCTAACACCTCGAACGTCATGGTCCATGATCCACCCTCGATATAATATGATAGCCCGAAACGATAGTACGATGTAACATCCTATAAAGATTGTATTCAAGTACTCGGTACTTATAAACGACCTATATAATATTAGGTTGCATTATTCGATCTTTACGTGACATCGATAATCTGCGATATTTGGATATCTGAACCAATGTGAGATTCCTAGCCCACATTTTTATGATTTCATGATTTATAATTATGGAGGTAGAAAACATGCTTTATTTTATTAAATTGGACGCAAGTATTGATTACATGTTGCCTAAGTAGCGATAACCCAATGTTGAGCCCCTTTAATCATGAACTGTCAATTGCAAAGATGTATTGGGAATTACACTATGTAGCGCGAATGTAATAATAGATCTATTCGGAAACGACCTCCCCCCGTTCCCGGGTGATTAGCTATCACGGGAACGAACGTTATAGCATGTCGAATTTAAAGATGTTTTCTGGGTTGAAATCTAATCGGGCAGAAATTGCCATATATAGTTTAAATTGCAAGAAAGATCGACGAGCTTCAGTGTCATTGACTTAGTGTAGAATGTAATCTAGTTTTGTGGATCTGCTGGTGTTGCAGTTATCACATAAAGAAGACTTGCGGTCCTCACAATATTTATTTATCAACCTATGAATCACCAACAATTTTGTTTGACGTTTTTTAAGCAATTTTATCCAGAGATCATAGGCATGGGGATGCAAGGATGCATTGGGTATATTTTGGATTGCACGCAACGAATTAGGTGCATCATATTTTCGGGGAAATGTATGTCAACTTTGAAATAATCAACCAGGACAAGTAACGCTATATCTTCTGTATTAATTCTTTTCAATAAATCCAATGTATCATTTTAAACACTGATTTTGTGTCGTTCTTATATACTGGTGCTATTGATCTTTGAGTAAACACGCCCCGGACCCTTATTCCGCTGCGACCCAATTTGGGGGTGTTACAGATTGGTATCAAGAGCCAAGGTTATAGAGAACCAGGTCAAATGATTTTTGCTGGACTATAACCATTTTCAAACAACGAATTATACAACGGGGTTGTACACGGACAAACAATATGTGCATACATTCAGGCATACACTAGTTGTTGCATTAGTGGGACAAGATGCATATCAATAATTGATATACGTGTTTATATTATAGTTACGTATATTACTATGAGGGTTATGTTAAATATACAAAGATGAGTTTTGTCATTCATTCGCGCAACTCTGCCAATTATTTTATAAAAGAGTTATTTATATAAATAGGGAATATTTCTTTAAAGGCAAGGTAGTACGATAAGCTCGTAGGTCCTAACGCTACCTAAACATAAGCTATCGAATATGGATACCTTACATCATCATTTACCAAATGCATACTCGTATTTTACCATACCAGTCCTTATATTCTAGAAAGGCCAAATAAGATATGTTCCTTGATTAGTACTTAAGAATTCTCTTATATAATCCTATACTGAACATGCCATCAAATTAAAAATCTGTTTTAAAACTATTTCGTGATACTTGATTCAAAGAAAATTTGTTTTTGATAAAACTCTTTTTCCAAAAGGACACATAGAGTCTTTGTAAGTCCCGTTGTTTGAAGATAAAAGGGCAGTTTAAGAACTCACTTTGGTATGAGGAAAAATGAGGTTTTGTAATAAAACAATATTTCTTGAAAATTAAAGTAAGAAATTTGGTTTTATAAGGATTATGGCATGGTTAGTATGGAATTAAAGAAAATAATAAGTAATAGAAAAGGAACGCTTTAGCAAAATAGAAATGAATAAAACACAGATCAATTGTAATAAGACTAATAAAAATATTGTTACAAGAATTAATGGTTGTAAAAAAGATATTGAATACTTTCATAATAGAATTAATGAAATTAGATTTACCAGTATAAGTAAAAAATCTAAAGATACTTTAATAGAAAATTATAAAAGATTAATTAGAATAAAAACAAACGAAATAAAAGAATTAGAAAAGAATTTAGTTATATGCTAAAATGAGCAAGATTGAAATTGAAGAATCATACACAGAACAATTAGAAACTATTAATAAAAACATTTTAAGTATATATGATAAAGTAATACACATAGTTGAAAATCAACACTTTGCTTTTCACATCGTTGAACATCTTTTTCAAGAAATTTTTATTCTTGCTTGCAAATCCTCTTGAATCTCAAAAGATTTCTTCTTGACTTTTTCAAGTTCAGCATTTAAGATCTTATCTACACACTCATGATTAATCAACACACACAGTTCCACATCATGTTTGAGTGATGCTTCCAAAAGTTGATCTTTCAACAATTCATTTTGCTTCTCTAGTTCATCAAGCTCACTTTCTGTCGACTCAAAAACATCTTTCATTTCTTTTATATCCCTTTGAAATAGATTCTGAAAGCATTCAAGATAAACCTTCAACTCTTTAAGAATTGGTTTAACTTGATCTTGACAAAAATTATTGATTTCTATTTCTGCCGGTGATGTGTAAAAAATGCTCTTTTACAGTTCTGTTGTATTAGCAAAGACAGCTTTTCAAAACCAACTTTTATCTTGTCTAATTCTTTGATCAAAGGTGACTCACTTGGCATATTTTTTGATATTGGAATCTTAATCGAAGGAAGAGAAGAAGATGGAAAATATTTTTGCTCAACAGAAAGCTCTTTTTGAGGAACAAAATCTTCATAAAGCGCATTTAATTTTCTGTAGTTAATTGTCCAACAACTTTGTTTGTTTGCAACAGTAATTGGATCATTCATTTTTTCTGTCATTTTTTGTTGACTTTTGAAAGCATCCTCAAGAATGTTCTCAAAATCTCTAACATTCAAAGGAATTTCTAAATTACCTAAACTAGATGCAACATATAACTTTGGACACTTTGAAATTGCTTGCTTGAGTATATAAGGATTCGAATACTCCAAACCATGTTTTAATTGTTGGTCATACATAGACAATGGTTTTGGTCCAAGCATAAACATTCCTTGTAACGAATTGCCAAGTTTTAAAATCAGATCAACATTCTTTTTCAGTTTCGCCTCAAGATCTAGAATGGTGTCATGATAAGTATCCTTTTTTTCACTCATTTGCCTTTTTAAAATTGATGGTCTATTGTAATTCTCCATTTTCCGTTGTTAATTTTTTGACATTTAAATCTAATTTATCTTGTTTGTTTTTTCGAGATCTCGAATGATATCTCGGATCACGAACTAATTAGAGACTGAGCTTGTTTTTTAAACGTTTTGGCCAGTTTATCAGCCTCAAGAAAATTTCCCGCGTTATAGATAATTATTATCCTTGTTTAATACCCTCCAAAAATCCGAACCCTTTCTTATACATCTCACGACTAGTCAAATGCGAGTTTTTGATTAACTTGTTAGCAAATATTCGTTGTTTTTCAGTCTTCCTGATAGCATTTCTAGCGAAGTTTTCTACTGCACGACATAGATCAGGAACAGGTGTATCTTTGTCAACAAAACTGCCACTATAACATTTCCTTTGATGAATCAAATTTAATATGCTATTAATTTTATCAATCACCATGGTACTGTTAATAATTTTAGTATGAGCTGGATACATTTGTTCATTACTTTCATCGATGGATGAAGATTGTACCTCACTTATAAATGCAGACTCATAGCTTGGCCCATCATCAAATATGAACTTTCTGGTTAATTCAGGCCATAAGCATATGGTAAGCACTGAGTTCTTCATTTCTTCCATACCTTGAAGCAACAGCAAAAGAAAACATTCTGCTCATCAGTAAGAATTACGACAGCTTCATCCGTGTTTTTGCCAGCAACAATTGCTTCATGAAAACTTTCGAGTCACGAGACCCTTGGCTTTGGACAATTCCTAAGATAAAGTCCTTTTCCACTGCAGTTGTAACATTGAACATGTTGAAGTATTGCCATTAAGATGGAGTGCGAAGATAGTCCTTTGAACATTTTCAGTCTCATTTGAGCATTCATATCCCACAATAACTTCTCTGAACATACTCTTCTGTTATACTTCCCAGTATTGCCAGAATTCCTGCTTTGAATATTCACTTTGTCTCCTTGAATGATTGCTTGATTTCTGGTGTTGGATGAAGCACGCATGATGAATATCTGTTGGGATTAGAGAAAATTATTTGAGTAAATGGATTTTGCAAGTATGTAACATCAGGCAGAGAACTAGAGGATCTTCAGAATTGTTGTGACATCATCCTGCTGTACTCTACAGTCATCATAAATCACCACAAAAACTTAGATGTGACACATAATAAGATGATGTTTGTCTGGATGATGAACCCGTGTGTGCTACTAGAGCCAAATGGTCATGAGATTTTTCTAACTTCTTTTCTCTTGATGTATTCACCAGTTTCTCAAATTGCTGAAGATAATCAAAAAGATCATCGAACGAATCCACTGTCAATCGTTTAGCAAGACGAACTTGAGTCACATATTTTAACCATTCTGGTTGTAAGCTGTTCAGATACTTTGTGTTAATTGTGACAGTTGGAAAGTTCATGTTATTTCGTTCCAAATCATTCATTAGCTGAGCAAAACGGTTATAGACAGAAACAAGTACTTCCCCTGGTTCAGCAACAAATTGATCAAATTCGTTCGTAAAACGCGTTTCTCTGTCAACTTTGTTTTGTATAGTTCCCCTCATCAATCGTTCAACTCGTTTCCACATATCCTTGGCCGAAGTGCAAGCATCCACAGAATTGTAAATCTCATTAGGAATAGAAAGTAGAATCAAAATTCATGTAACACCATTACAAGCATCATAGAGCCCATACGTCATCACCTCAATACCCACCAACAGTTTTGCAATCGTGGTATTGTCAAGCCATACAGGAAACTAAAAACTACACTCATATTGGCCAACATCACTGCGTTTGGGAAGCCACTTTCGTGGGTCTCTTTTCCAGTTTAGATATCGTCTGAATCTACTTGCCCATGGTATATAACTACCCCTTTCAAGCATGGGAGGCCTATTTTCAGAACCTAGCATTAGCAAGGATTGTGATAATGTAGTTTGATGTCGACAGTCTTATGATTTAAAGATTGAACTTTTAAGAACGAAAATGAGTGATATTTGTGAGAATAGTATCAAATTCGGTAACAGTAGTCAAACTCGGACAACACTGTTCACGGATAACAAGTAGGCTGAAAACCAATACACTTCTCGAACAATACACTAACTCGGACAATACGTAGTAACAAACTCGGTAATCTTCAAACTAAGCAAACTCGGAAATCTTCAAACTAATCAAACTCGGAAATCTTCTTACTACAAACTCGGTGAATCAAATTTTGAAAATTTCAACAATTATGGAATATTAATAACCACAAATTCGATGAAACCGAAATTTATGATCACTAGATAATCCAAAAGTCCACTGAAATCAAATTCGATAAAACCGAATTTGATTTCCGAATTTGTAATTTTTGAGAAAATTTGTGTTTCAACACTTCAAATCACGATAAAACCGTGAAATGAATGTATGTTAAGTCTTTTGAAAGCTTATTTCCGAGTTTCAACGTAGTAAAACCTTATTTCACAAATTTCGATAGAACCGAAATTGTGAAATCTATAAACTCGATAAAACCGAGTTTGATATTAAGATCCTAATATACGATTTCCGATAGAACCGAAAGATCGTATATATCTATTACAAGATATTTCTACCGAAACTATACTATTAACACTACTGAATCTTGTAAAATTACAAGAAAACACTTCCGAGAATGAACAACTCCTTCCGAGAACGAAAAAACTACTTCCGAGAACTGCTGAATTTGCAAAACAACACTCGATAACGTCCAATAACTCGAATTTTCTGCCAAAACTAATCTCGAAAGCTCAAAATCTTCAACCGAATTCTTCGAACCTCATATTACACTTCTCGGTCGTGAAAAATTCTCACAAAACGAACACTCTAATTCTCTATTGGCGATTGATACCACTTGATAGGTCACATGAATCTTGAATCAATCATATCGAACATGAATGCATAGAGAGAATAGTAGAGAAGGACAAATATTTGAAATTCAAATGATATAAAATGAAGGGAAAATGGAAGAGTTTGTTACAAAAATGCATCACCCTCTAATGAAGATTAGAGGGGTATTTATAGGTGAGGGAAGGAGGCTTCCCTTCCTTATTGTCCTAACTTGTCACATCCAGTCCCTAGACTTTAGTAATTATGCTATTTCATTCTTTTAGCATAATAACCTTATTCAAACTAGTTTTAACATTATCAAAAGAAACACTAATGACTTAAATAATACAAAATCACATAATCGACACTTTTAATGATCCTAATAAACATCATAATAATGGTCTAATATAGTTGGTGCGATATCAATTAGGGAACTAAATATAGTAGATATAAAACTTCTATCAGCACCAGTATCAAATAAGATAAAAGCATAGCGGTTGTTTAGAAGGAACGTACCCGGAACGACGTTGGAGTCTGGGTTTGTTCCCGCATTGCCCACCACATAAACCTTGGCTAGTGCATTGCCATTCCCACGTGGATTACCACGATTTCCATTCTTCAGCTTCGGGCAGTCTTTCTTGAAGTGCCCCTGAACACCGCACTCAAAGACAAGTGAAGCATCTGAGTTGTCCGAAGTTCCTACATTGTTATTTATTACATTGGAGTTGGGACCAGAACTCCTACAGTCACGAGCCAGATGATCGATCTTCTTGCACTTATTACACCTGGAAGCACATGGACCTTTGTGGTGATAGTTGTATTTTGTACATAAGGGCAATGATCCCATGTACTCCCTCTTTTCACCAGGCCCAACAGTGTAAGCCCTCCCAGTGTTCTGTCTCTTGTTTTTGTTTGTTTGGGCACCGGATTATTTTCCAGCATTAAACTCCAACTTCCTCTTCTGCTCCAACTTGCCTTCAGTACTAGTGATGGACTTTTTGGTCCATCTGATCATTTGGCAAACTCAATTGGCTTTCCTCCATCGTCTGGGTGTATATGACATTACATTTTCTCGAATCAAATCATGAAGCCCACAACGATATTTCTCACTTCCTCTGATATCCTCCAAGGAACATCCTCCCAAACATGATCATGCAAGCTCTTGAAAAAGCTTATGTAAGCTTGTGATGTCAGTACCATTTACTTTTAGGTTTCCAAACTTAATTTCTAACTCCTTGATTTCACCCCTGGGCAGTATTTGATTGCAACATCTTCTTTATGTTCCCAGTCCATAGCCAAAAGCAACATCTTGAGTAATCAGTCTTCATGTTGGAGTTCACCATGTTTGTAGATCATTTCTAAGGAAAAGTGCAGTAGCAAACTTAATTGGTTTTCTCCATGGTACAGCTGTGCTGATATGAACATTGATTCATCCTTCTCGAACCTTGGTGACAGCACAACCACTCCTTCATACCCTTAAAGTAAGGGCTTGCAATTCAGAAATCCTTATACCGGATACCTCACGGGGGAGTATGAACATAAGTTCCGCTAATTTAGTTTTCAAAATTGTGCTTTCCGTCGCCAATATCCAGTAGTGCTATTTCAAAGAGTTTCATGGTTAGCAAGTACCGCAGATACTCTTGCTTTGATTAGTTGTTTAATAGCAGCAGCCGTTATAGGGGTAGCAACCGCAGCAGCAGCAGTAGCAGCAGCCCTTGCAGTAGCAGATGATCTTCTTGGAGGCATATTGTTCTAATCACAACAATATAAAACACGTGAGTTTTCATAAACATCACAACATGGCATAGGTAGAACAAATATATAACAAGATCACATCACATAGTGATTACATAACATGACTGGGATCACAATACATACAGAATTGAGATTGACATAACATAATACAACACATTATATACAACAAGATCACATCACACAGTGATTATATAGCATGACTGGGATCACCATACATAACAGAATTGAGACCGACATGACATAATACAACACATCATATATAACTGGGAAAACATACATGATTGTCTGATACAAGAAATGAAAAATACAAATCCTTTTGCCGTGCTAGCTGGGTATAAAACCCATAATACTTAGCCGGCTAACATAATGATAGCTATGATTATGACATGAAAATGTAAACCTAGGCAGAACTACCAGCGCCCTTGGGATCATCTGCATTAGTCTGATCTCTAGCCTAAAGTGCCTAAATCTGTCCCAATGCCACTGACAACTGTCCTTGTAGTGATGAAACCTGTGCAATCAATGTCATCATCAGTGACTCCTGTGAGGCGATACGATAATCCTGCATATGGTTATGAGTCTTATATGCTTGCAGTTCATAGTGAACTACCAAACTCAACCTAACGGAATGTGCCCAAGCCTCTCGGGAAATGAGGGCCTCCTGATCCAATAGTCGTGCATTCTCATAGTGAAACTGTTTATCCTTGACTAATCCATCAACTCTCTGAAATAACTGAGTCTACATATCCTGAGTATCCTCTATCACAGCATAAATATCCTAAGTGTCCTGCTCCTGTACCTTAGCAAGCTCGGTCACTCTAGCATTGACCCCCTTGAGGGTCGTCGGTGCTACCTCCTCAACAGCCTCTGTCGGGTCTACCCAAACATCCTTAATGTCATAGCCGACCTCCTTGGCTCTTTGACGTCTAATGTCGGCATCCATAGTGCCGATAAACCTGTAATCCGCTCTATGACCTCCTGTAGGTCTAGGAGCAGCAGTCGAACTCTCCCTCACCTCATACCTCGATGTGGGAGCAGTTGGACATAACCTTTTACGAGGTGGTAACTCGGCCTTAGGAATGTCCTCCCTACGGTCGACTGGTGGTGGTATGAATAGTAAGGCTGGTAGTGGTGGTAGTGGTGATGATGGTAATGGTAATGATATGGATACATGTGGTGGTAAATGTAGTGATGATGGTGGAGGTGGTAGTGGTGGTGAGGAGATCTGAGGTAGTGGAGATGACCAAGGTGATAGTGGAGATGGTGGTAGAATTGGTAAGGCAAGAAGTCTCTCGACCTCCACCTCTGATGGCAACAATATAGGTGTTTGGGGTCTGACGGACATCCTGACCGTGTGTCGTCTAGGTGTTGGTACAGGTGTAGGTGCAGTCTCGTTAGTCTCAAATGTCTTTGTATCCCCGGCTGAGGGAACAGGGTCGACAATGGGTATAGCAGAAGAGTGGCAGGAGCTAGGTGTTCCTCCTCCTCGTCATTATCCTCGTCCTCAAAGGGATCCTTATCCTCATCATCAGTATCATCATCATCATCATCGGAGGGCTCATCATCACCATCCCCTCCATTAGCAGGATAGTCAGCATGATCCTCCTCATGGTCCTCCTCCGGATCCTTATCCGGATCGGAGTCTACCACATAGCCTGGTGACAAGGAGGTAGGTCAGGCATCAGCAGGTAGAGGCTGGTCCTCCCAGGGTGCCTTAGCATCGGATGGCACTAAGTACTCGGGGTACTCAGGATCAGGTATGTATGGTACCTCAACAGGTGAAGGTGGGTGCTTAGGACCGGGCACGTAATCGGGAGACGATGGGTGCTGAGGTCTTGGCACATAGTCTGGAGATGACAGGGCTACCGACTATATGGGGAGTCCATCATATCCGTATACGATGACTCGTGGAGAACCTCCATCAGACAGCTCCTCATCAGCTCCTAGAAGACTCTCCCTGGCTCGGAATCAGTGTAGACAGATATGTAGGTGACCGTGGATGAAGAAGACATGACAGAATCTGTAACACTCAAACAGAGTTTACATTAGTACATATATAATACCAATAATAATATACTTAATATATTATAAACACGTATGTGAACCATGCAGCATCTAGTATACCCAACTAATGCAACAAGTAACGTATGAATGAATGTCACATGAAAATCCCTTTGTATGATGCAATGTTTGAAAATGGTTATAGTCTAAGTAAAAACATTTGACCTGGTTCTTTATAACCTTGGATCTAGATACCAATCTGTAACACCCCCAAATTGGGTCGCAACGGAATAATGAATCCAGGAGCGTTACTTCATAGATCAATAGCACAAGATATGAGAACGACCTCTAAAAGAGTCGTTTAAAATACGATACATTGGATTTATTGAAATTGTTTAATATAAAGTGCAACGGCTTAAATTGTTCAACATTTGATAACAAAGATTTTAGATCATAACAATTATCCCAAGATGTAATGACTCCAAATCTTTAATGCATGACTCCCCCAAAAGACTATCCCTAATGTATCCTTAGCACCTTGTGCCTCATTCACCTGAGAAAACATGCTTTAAAACGTCAACATAAAGTTGGTGAATTCATAGGTTTATGTAAATATAATATAGGACCGCAAGATTTCTAAGTGTATGATAATGCAACAGATGCAAACATCACAAAGTGTAATTACGTTTCCCTAAGCTCATGACACTGAAGCTCGACATGTATGAATTGCAATATAAATTGCCAACATTACCCTTGATGATGTTCTAACCCGCATCCCAAATCCGACATGGTATACGTCTGTTGTCCGACAAACCGGCACAGTGAGTGTTACTCACCCGAACGGGGATGTCAATCCTAAATAGATCTATTTATAACATTCGCGCTCACACAAAGTAATTGACAGTTCATGATAATAGGCACAGTGTGTTATCGCTACTTAGGCAAATACGTAATCTTGATAAAATGTACACTTGCGTCCAATTTGTAAAAAAATGCATGTTTCTCATCCCAGAAGTTGTAAATCATTGATATAGTAAAACATGGGGCTATGAACTCACCTTAGTGAATAAACTGATGTATATGAATCAAGGGAATGGAAACGTCACGGATAAGACCGAATGCAAACTAATTAAATATAGGTCATATGAGTACATTGTACTTAATAATACTACATCACAAGTTATATAGTTACACCACCACCTAATAGTTTTAAAATGTTGAAATAGATAACAAATCTGTACTTTTACAAATACCTCGCCATATGTATTTGTACCCGTAAAGTAAAGTGTTGTTTTTGTCCCACAATTGATTGTTTGTTAATAATACTTGTTTTAATATTATTGATTATATAATGATATTGTATAATTAGTTTAATTGTTTTTATAAAATAGTGCACAAAAGTAAAAATAATGCACACGGTTTTATAAACCTTATATTTTTATCGTTTAAACTCTGTTTTTCATGTTATTTATATCCATGGCTCCGTATTAAGAAAATATATCAAAATATTATATTTATAATATTTATGCCCCTAATGAACAGTAACTTTAATTATTTTTATAAAATTATATAAAACTACTTTTATATAATTAATCGTCGTAACCTTCCAAAAGTCATAACTTACTCATATTTAACCCGTTTCGCTCGTTCTTTATATGTATGGATTCATATTTGAAAAGTCTAATCAAATTTTATATTTTTAATATGGTTTGGTACTATTATGAACACTAACAGTATGTGAAAGTTTATAAAAATACTTTTTATAACTTTAATTATTGAAATCGTATTTTAATTGTATCTCGTTCGTTTTAATTCGGTTTTTAGTGATTCCTATGTCCACGTTTTCGTATTAAGAAAATCTATCAAAATATTATATTTACAATATTTAATCCACTGATGAACAGTAACTTTTACTATTCATAATAATTTATAAAACTATTTTTATGTAATTAATTATATATAACTTGCAAAATGCATAACTTGTTCATTTTAATTCCGTTTTTCGAGTTTCTTACGTCCTTGGATTCCTTATGAAGAGAGCTATAATTATAAAACATTTATTTTAATATCTCAGATCTGTAACAGTAAGTATTTATACAAAATAACTTTTATAGAAACACTTATATACGTTTAATTAGTGTAAACTTAAAAATGTCATATCTCCTTCGTTATTGCTCGGTTTTTCAAGTTTCTTATATGCTTACGATCCTAGTGATAAGTACTAATTAAATAAAATGTAAAATATATGTGTTTACACATGAATTCAAACAGTAGGCATCAAAATAGTTTGTGTGTTTATGTTTTCTAAAATAAGTTTTATACTTCCATTTATTAAGAGTTTTTGTACAATTCTTTTACCAAGTTTTCTACCATATATCTTACCTATATTAAGTCCCTAAAAAGTCCATAACACTTGTCCAAATAAAATCCATGTCCTCATGATCATTTTATACATAAACTTGTAATTATCTTTCAATACAAAATAATTCACAAACTAAACTCATAAACCAACTAGTACTTATATTAAGTGTGTACTTCCATTTCATGTATTATTTCATCTTTATACTTATAAACTTTGAACCTATGCATGTCTTGTAATATCTCATAAATCATCAAATTAAACCTAGGTGGTGATTAACATATATATCAAGTATGTAAACATGTAAATGAATAATGAAGATGTTAAAACTTAAATGGACCTTAGAGATGAGTAGTAGGATGATGAACACAAGCTTATACTTAAGCTTAAACCCAATAATGTAAACCCAAGATCAAACCCTAATGAGAAAACCCTAATTATATTTCTTGTATACTTCTTGTTAAACCACAAACCTAAGCTTCTAATGCACTTGAATGATCTTAGATATACTTAGAATGAATACTTGTATGCTTGAATATGAAAATTATATGAAACCCTAAATAAATAAGGGTGAGCCGTGGGTTATAGATGGAAATGGAGAGAGTTTTGTGGCTTGGTGAATTGCTTGGAGTATGTAAATGAATGCTAGTATGTATGACCTTCCTTATATAGCAAGTGGGAAACCTTAAACCATCTAAAACCAAACCATGGGATGTAGTGGTTTCAAGTACAAGTGTAAGAAGGCTTCTCCTCCTCCCTAGGCATGTACATGGCTGAAATTGGTGTTTAGGGTACATGTGATGTGCCAATTTATGGAAACTTGTGATGAAAGTACTAGTTGTGGGGTTTAAGAAAGTATACAAGTGAGTTTTGATTTAATTATCAAGTGTATGTGTATGTATCCGGCCTAAGTGGTTAATAAGTGATAAAGTGAGTTAATTTTTATGTATTGGGTATAATTGTGGGTATTGGTTTGAGTATAGATAGGTATAGGTGCTTCCGGGTATGCCCGAATGTAATTTATTGCGAAACGTAAGCGTTTTACGTAACCAATAAAAATAAATTATGAAAAGTTAAAAATTATACTCTTAATAACTATATAACACTTGCTTGACGTAAACTTTTATTTGTTTGGTGTCCGTTTACGTTGAATGATGATTTTTAGTTTACGCGATTTAACTATACGATAATAATTAAAAGTAAACGCGCAAAAGCCTAAAAATAAATAATGGAATAAATGAAGTCGTAAATGACCTGAAAATGAGAAATGTTACAGTCTCCACCCGTTAGAAGAGCCTTGTCCTCAAGGCTCAAGTTGCAACACTTGATGAAGGTACGGGTTTAGTGAAGAGATGCGGATACTTCTTTTGAAATTGGTCTTCGCGTTCCCATGTGAACTCAGGACCTCTCTTTGAGTTCCATCAAACCTTGAAAATTGGGATACGGCTTTGCTTTCTCTCAAAAGAGACTTGTCTCATTTGTCACAGAGATACACACGACTTCTATTGACTTTCTCACTCCGAGTTAGTTGATATTGAAAAGGTAGTAGTCTGCTCCAGCCTCCGATCACTAAAACCAAAACACACTAATCGAGTCTGGAGCCAAGAGATCAATAAATAAATCTCATTAGGAAACTTTTCATGACAAACACTTGTTGAACACCATTAAGTTCACAAGCTGTTAACAAGAGTCCTACGCATTATCCTTATGATTCAGCCAAAACATTCAGAGTGATACTCTTTTGTATTCACAGTGAAGAATGGAAATCCTTCTAGTGTCATCATCAAATAGCACTACGGTAGGTGACTTGCAAGATTCTTTATGGATCAAGCCTGTGTCAACTTGATATAGATTTTGGTTTTGTAAATGAATTGACGACTCAATCAGAAAGATAGTAACTATCTGATTCACTCTTACCGTGTTGTCTGCTTTAAGATATTTTGGTAAATAAAACAAGCAAGCATGTTGAATTTAATACATCTGTGTTAGAGGATCTTACTCTTTAAGCTGGAAACCCAGTCAAGGAGATTATCCTTAAATTGAATCTACTTGATCACAGGTACAATATTTATACTGTAAAACGATTCTCACGGAACTGGAGGTTAACGCTACCAAACTTCAATGAATGACAAAGCCATATTCGTCCATATCTATTTATAACTAACTTTTTTAATGCAGATCTAAATGACGGTGTAGCAACCTCATTCCAGCAGTGTCTGATTCATTGCCACATGCTCATGCTCATGCTCAAGCTACAAAGACATACAATAAGCATCAAGATTCAAGAATCAAGAAAGCTCTAGAATTAAAGAAAAAGACTTTCGCAACTCTGATATTTAAGATCTTCCTTAATGATATCAATATAATCAAGACAAAGATTGTCAATGGAGATTGTTAACAAGTTTTCAAAATGATGCACAGTATGAGCGTGATGGTCAAGACATAAGATCACAAGGTAACAAGGATCTCAAGGAGAAAGATTTAAAAATATCGAAACTATATACAAAGTCGAAAGACAATGACAAAGGCTCAAGATAAAAGATCACACATCATGAAGGAACAAGCCTACAACAAAGATAAAGACCAAGACCAAGACTCAAGAACTCAACAACAAAGCAATCTCCACAAGTCCAAGGAAGAAAGATTCAAAGACCTCGCTTCGGGGGAGATTGTTAGCCTCAAAATATTGAGTCAGAAATGGAAGCTCGGTCATTTAGTCGGGAATTCTCAGTCTTTATAATATTTATGTTGTAATAGGCTAGAACGGGTACCGGGCGCGTTAGTTAAATCTAATAGGTATGTGTTGCAGGCTAAAACCTAAGCAAAACCTGAGCCCGCCCCATGGTAGATAAACCTAAGCGTCCAATCCTTATGGTTTAGGTATAAATACCCCTTCTCCACACATGGAGAAGGGTTGGTTGCTCATTTATAAGAATTGTTTACACATAGTAATCCACCATCTACTTTCTCTCTCTAACTTCCTTCTCTTTTCTTCTCATCTTCTTATCTTATTTTCTTATTTTGATTATGGAAGTGAAGTGATATATTGGTTCCTACATTCCCAAAAATAATGCTTTAGATCTAAGAAGAACTTGCATTGTTAGGCATAAGTCAATTCTCATCTGAGAATTCTCAACGAGATAATTCGCAAAATCTGCGGACCATGGAATTTCTTTATTGTCTTTAGAATACAATGTCATAGTTGACTCTAATTATGTCATTGAGTTTGCCACTTATGTGTGCATTTTTTATTATGTGATTTTAATTGCTTACAAAACACTTATTGAATGGTTTATGGTATGTGTGTTTAGCAAATTATGCTTTCACAAGTATAGGATGTGTTTCTTGTTTGATAATGCTATAGGCTAATGTAAATATTATATTGAACTATATTTAAGCCATAAAAGTGCTTTATATTGAACTATGTTGAAGCTATAATAGGGCTTATATATATTTGATCGGAGAAACAAAAGTATAATGTGATAATGTATTAAATTCTTCATATTATTCAACTTTTATATATAAAAAGGGGTGCAATTAAAGCACATATGGTCATAAAGTATAAGTTTATGAGCCAGGATTATTGTATTAATTGGCATGACATATTGACCATCCCGGGTTAATGATGATGCGAAATGTATAGAAGAACCACAAGTTTCTACAAAGATAGATTTTAATTGTTCTCATTGCAAGTTAAATTTTCATCCATCATCACCAAATTAAGTAAGGAATTTGTCCTATGATGTTTTGGGAAGAATATAAAGGGGTTATATGTAGGCCTATACATCCCCATGTGGATCATTTTGAGTTTTAAAATCGATGCATCATCAAAATGATCATCCAAAGAGCGAATTAAAGTTAGCGTGATTGGTGGCTCTGCTTATATAATATGAGCATGGTTTTCCAAAGTATATCTTGGGAAATGGTGGTGAAAACTTCCAAGTATTGGGTGATTATTGAAATAAGTATTGATATTTATGTAGCCCATGTTCATAGGCGAATTGCTTTTGTTGAAACGTTAATAAAACGTCTTTAGTTGATTGCAAAGCCAATAACAATGAGAACAAAAAAGTTTAGTTTATGGGGCACACTATACCATATGAATTCGCATATTGTCAACAATTAATAATGAATCCTCCCCATTAGCATGGTTTTTGGTCACAAACCATATTTCCCCTGTGTGATTTTGTAATTGTGCAAGATTTGTTATAGTAAATCCACCACAACACACAAAATGGTATGTTGAAATTGATAATTCATTTAGGGGAAGAGAATGAGCAGTGAGAATTTTAGAATGAATTATAAAATAAATGTCGATCCTCACACTAATATGAACTTGAAGTTAATGGGACAATTCATTTATCAGATCTAGTAATTTCCAAACAAAGTTTAGTGACCTAAATAAAGTGACTAGATCTTTTATACGCTACTAATGCTCCAACTACAATGTGTGTCCCAACAGTTAAACCAATAATTCGTAGTAAGTTTATGACACGTCTACAACGTAATAGACTAATCGATTCCATATAAAAGTCCTTGAATGAAAAGATAAAGTGGAGCACAAAAGACCCCCTAATAATCTTGCAATGAGACAATAGACAAGAAAGTTCTTTAAAAGCTTGGGTAGGTGAAAAACTATGAGATCTCAATAAATATATATGATATAATATAATGTCTAGTAAATTGTGGAAACAAAAAGTAATGAATCGACGTCGATAGTACTATTATATATAATAATGAGCATGGTAATGATTATATAAATAAATAAGATAGCACTATAATCATGGTGAGGATCATGGAAGCATACCTGAATGAAGTGAAAATGTATAAATGATTGACCAAAAGATGTAAAAACACAAAGAACTAATGAAAGATCAAAGTATCTATTGATGAGACAAGGTTACCGGGACTTGAATTTCGTACATATGAATGTGTAAAACTTATTGGATATGCATCAGTCTATATGAGAAAGCAAAGTTAAATTATGCATAAGTTACAAGTGATGGCGCACATATATTTTCTCAAAGAGTGGAAAATGATCATGAAGATACATGTTCACATGTGGTGGATCCAATAATGTATTTTAACATTGTATAAGTCTGGTAATGTGACAAATAACTGATATGTGTCTAAAAGATGTATGAATAGTGCTCATGTGATGTTGAGATTTTATTATAGGGTATAAAATGCATGAAGCATGCTAGTGTTTTTTTGGCTTAAAGCATGTAAGAAAGGTTCTCTAGAATAGTATTTGATTGTATTAAATTAATCATGTTTTAGGCATATGTGTTCAATCGCCTTAGCGAACAATTATTAAAGGAAGGATATAAAAATGATTCTATTTGCCCATGCATTTTTATAAAAAAATCTGGATTACAAATTAATGTGTATGTTGATGATTTTAATGGTATTGGAACTCCATGGGAGGTCTCAAAGGCACTTGAATGCTTAAAGAATTAATTTGAGATGAAACTTCTTGGAACAACAAATTTTAGTCTTGGATTACAAATTAAACATCAAAATAGAATTCTTGTCCACCAAAATATAGAATTCTTGTCCACCAAAATGCATACACAAATAAATTTATAAAAAGATTTTATATGGACAAATCATATACATTAAGCATCCCAATGGTTTTAAGGACCCTAAATGTTGAAAATGACTATTTTTGACCTCCAAATGACGACGAGGAAATTATTGGTCCATAAGTACCTTATATAGGTACCATTGGGGCATAATTATTTCTTGCAAGTCATACAAGACTCAATATATCATTTCCATTGAACTTATTGGTAAGATATAGCTTGTGGCCAACAAGGAGACATTAGAATAGGATGAAACAAATATTTCAATATCTTCAAGGTATAAAAGATATAGGTTTTTATTATACTAACCCATCCAAAAGAAATCTAGTTGGTTTTTCAGATGCAGGATATATGTTTGATCCCCATACCGGTCGGTCCTAAACTGGATATGTTTTCACAAGTTCCAATACTGCTATTTCATGGTGTTTCGTAAAGCAAACAATAAGTGCCACTTCATCGAATCACACAGATATATTGGCCATCCATGAAGCAAGTTAGGAATGCGTATTGTTGACAAGTGTGATACATCATATTCATGAATCATGTGGAATTTCTTCAGGTGAGGAGGCTCTAACAGTTGTACATGAAAATAATGCAACATGCATTGCTCAACTTAAGGACGGATACATCAAAGGTGACATAACCAAGCATATTCTACCAAAGTTCTTTTTCACTTATGACTTGTAGAAGAGTGGCAATATTCTTGTTTAAAAGGTTTGTTCAAGCGACAAACTAGCAGTCTTATTTTCCAAGGCACTTCCTACTGCAACTTTTAAAAAGTTGGTTCACATCATTGGAATGCGAAGACTCAATGAACTTAAGTGGTCTAATCATCAGAGGTAGAATATACGCGTTGCACTCTTTTTTCCTTAGATATGGTTTTTTCCCACACGGTTTTCCAAGCAAGGTTTTGTAACGAGGCAACACATCTAAGCGTATGAGAACCAATGATGGATAGCCAAGAAAGAGTGTTATGAATTATTAATAATGTTTCTATCCACATACCTTAACCCCCATAACATATCATCTTTTATATTCCTTTAGTTATGATTATATTAAATGCATGGCATATGAAAGCCGTATAAAGTGAGGCTCATTTTATAGTTTGAGATATTAATGAAAATGCATGCCATGGTCTTTCTTCTTTCCTAAGTCCTAAGCTTATACTTGTTGGTTAATCATTATTTTAGAACAGTAGTTACATTATTGAGTTTCAACAATATAAAAGCATTTAAGGTTATGTAAAATTCTAATATTTTTGTATGTCAAAACATATCTAATATATATTTTTTAAAGATCAAATAAATATACGTTCTAAACCCCACCGAAATGCAAGAGAATGACATCCTCACTTATAACAAGAACTGAATGGCCAATCACATGTAGTTGCTAAGTTCGCTTGATTTAGGATTTTTGAAATTAGTTGGGTAGAACTCTTGTTTTAAGAAAATACTTACACATACCTCATTCTCACCCACTTGTTTTTTTCCTTTTGTTGATAAGACCTTTACAGCTTCATGTTATAAAATGAGTGAAATTTATTTGTGTGTTGGTCGTTATGGCGGGATATAAAGTTAATCAACATAAGTATTCGGTTTCTTTAGTTTCAATTAATCTCTAAATATCTATTTGTTAACATCTTTACTCGACATGATTTTTTAGAAAAATCTTAAATATGGGCGATCTTTGTAAAATGAAGTAACTATGATGAGTATTTATGTAATATTTTGTAACGCAAAAAATCCTTATATCTAACTCAATGACCATAACTAAAATTGATAGGTAGCTAAAGAGACCATTTGTGTAAATTTTCTATTCGCAAACACCTTGATTTTTAACATAAGGACTGTTTCTACAATTGAATTTAATGCCAAAGACCCCTTTTGCAATTTATTAAGAACCAATTCCGAAACGCAACTAAACCAGCGAGACTATTTTTGTCATTTATGAAAGTGAGGTTACCATAGATGAATAGTAAATTACACTTTCACAAATGTTAAATAAATAATAGAATGAGTTTGATTTACCTACGTGTCGCAGCGAGATACAAAATTAAGCAACAATAAGTATTCGGTTACTTTAAGGTCTGGATGGTTTTATTTTTGGTTTTTATAGAAGATATTGGAGTGTTATAAAAAAGGATATGGTAGAAGTTGTGTAACACCCCCAAATTGGGTCGCAGCGGAATATGGGTCCGGGGCGTGTTACTTCTCAGATCAACAACACAAGAGATATATAGAACGACCAAAAAGTCGTTTGAAAACGATACATTGGATTTAACAAAGTCATTGTTACAAAAGCCCGTAGCTTAACTTGTTCACTTAATCAAATACAAAGATTTTTAGCCCATAACAGATAACAAAATGAAATGCGACAAAATCTTTAATGCAAGACATCCAAATCAAAACCACCAATGTATCCATCGCACCTTGTGCTTATTGATCCCCTGAAAAACATTGCTTTAAAACGTCAACAATATGTTGGTGAATTCATAGGTTTGATAAATCATATATTGTAGGACCACAAGATCTCTCAAGTGTATGATAATGCAACAGATGCAGATATCATATAAATGTAATTACGTTGCTCTAAGCTCATGACACTGATGCTTGACATGTATGGATGCCAAATTAATGGCCGTTTGCCCGTGGTGATGTTCTAACCCGCAACATCCTATGTTCGACATGGTATACGTTCGTTTCACTGGTGATAGCTAATCACCCGAACGGGGTTGTCAAACCCAATAGATCTATTAATAACATTCGCGCTCACAATTAACAGTTCATGATAATGGGCTCAGATTGGGTTATCGCTACTTAGGCAACATGTAATCATAATATGAAACTTAACCACTTGTGTTCAGTTGTAAAACATTGCATGTTTTTCACCCCAAAAACTTTGTAAAACAAAAGCATGTAAAACGACATGAGTAGAAACGTGGGGCTATGAACTGCACCTTGATTGAGTAAGTGCCAAGTGTATCACAATTAACGCGCCACGCGAATGATCAAGGATGCAACCTACATTAAATAAAGTCTATATGTCGCGAGTACTTAGTCTACAACAACCATTGAATATAATCTAATAGTTGTTACATCGTACTATCGTTCGGGCTATCATAATTAAAGAGGTCATGACATGACGTTCGAGGAGTTAGGACACTTTAAATCGTAAATCCAACAACTCGTCGAAACGCCATCCGGAGAGGCCTCATTATGAAACTCCCTAGTAATATAGTACTTTGATAACCACATAACATTCTATATAGCTCAATCACCAACTAATGGTTTTGGTAAAATTATGTTTAATAATTTTAAAAACACTTATAATTACCGTTATGTAAAACTGGCGTAACTTTCCGCGTTCTTTAAAGCCCTGTACTTCGCGTCTTTCTTATGTCCATCTTCGTATTAAAGACGGGTTATCGATATTTGACATTATTTATAAATTTTTATCCCCTCGATGAACAATCACTTTACTGTTCAAGACATACATGAGTTTTATAAAACTCGTATTTGTCGTCGTAAAACCCGTAAATGTCGTATTTAAACTTCGTTATAGCTCCTTTCTTAAATGATTCTGTTCGAGGAACGATCTCCGTATATCTGAAAAGTTCTATATTTTTATGAGGTTTACAAAAAATAATAACTTCTCTGTTCATGAATAGTAACTTTTGATAAAAATAGTTTAATAAAAGTATTATTTGTCGTAAACTCGCTAATTCCATAACTCGTTCGTTATATTAATTGAAAAATTACGATTCTAATCAATTTTAGAATCCTTAAAAAACTATGTATATTTTGATAAGAAAATATTAATCCCGTTTGCTGTTTTTAATTTTTATAAAAATGTTTTATAAAACACACACTTACGACTATTTCTATCTTTTTTAACGTATAAACTTGTTTTTAACAGGTAACTTTCGTTATTAATCCGTTTTAAACAAGTTTCTTTTCCCTTTCGGACACCGTCGTGAATGTATTAAACTTAAAAAATATAAATTGATTGTCTAATCACACGAATTTGACAGAATGTTAGAGCATCTTTCACAAGTCCAAAATCACCTTGTTTCTTATTTGCCACTTTTGTGTTTCACCCACAATTCTTACAACGTGTATATAAATATTCATATCTATATATATATTATGTTCATGGGGTCCATATGAGTCCTTGTTGCCAACTATCAAATCCATAATAATTCTAAAAATGATATAAACTTTCATAATGTAATTCATTTCACCATAAATTTCATGGTGAAGCCCTTTTGCATATAAAATAAGTGTACACGTTTTCTTATTATGATATAACTCATTTTAATTATCACACAAATACCTCACAAGTAAGATACCATAATTATCCCTTAACCACGCCATTTGTTAATACATCTGTTAGACTTGAAACACATTAAGAACACTATTAAAAACCCTAACATTATCCAGATACATGTATACCTTAAAACAACAATGATGCAATATTTTATCATTACTTATAACATGATATATTTCATACCACAATCATATATAGCAGAGTAATCCATACACTGTAAAATAAGATTAGTCAACTTGCATGCATTGATGCATTGCCTAGTATTATTCTAGTGTAGAACAAAGTGTAAATAACATATTCACTTGGCTACTAGATTAAATAAAACTTTAGGTATTGGGTATAAATCTTGGGAATTTTGTTTAAGCGACATAATAAATTTACGTGCTTAGTCGGCACACGACTTAAACGTACATTTATCGTGAAACGTATTTAACTTACGTAACCAATAAAATTAACTTGAACAAGACCATAAATATAATCACAAAATAATTATATAACACATGATTGATATTAAACGCATGAATAAATGCCCGTTTATACATTAACTACAATAATAATTTGCCGTACCGGATATTATCCTAACGTTTACAAATTTCAAGGCAAACACGAACAATACAAATGGTACATTTGCCGGGATTTATTGACGTCGTCATGACTTGAAAACACAGGGTGTTAAAGAATCATCTAAATCAGACCTTCTTCTTGACTTCTATAACCTTATTCGCTACAAATACGTGCCTTGTTTTTTTTCAACACGTCACCATACTCGGTGCAAGTTTCACCTATAAACACACACACACACACACACACACAATAATCATTGCACAGCTGGAGGTGGCACATAAGTTCCGCATACGTCCAGTCGATCAAATTCATGGATTTCATCTTGCATGGCTTGAAACCAGCAGTCTTCAGTAACAGCAGATTTGAAGGTTTTTTGTTAGCCTCAATTTATTGAGTCGAACAAGGAAGTTCGGTCACTCCTTAACGATGGAAGCTTCGGGTCTTTAATTACAGTTAATGTAGTAATATGATAAATCGGAATCAGGGCTTCGACTAGTTTATATCTAATAGATGTATATGTATGCGGTATAAATCCCTAAGCAAAACCCCAGCCCGCGGGCCTAGTTAAATATCTGCAGGGGCACCAATGCATTCCGCGTGCAGGTCCGTTTGGCCCCCGTCACTTTTGACCGTGTCGGTGTATATAAGATCTTTTGTCTTCTTTAGACTAATAGTAAGTTGATCAGACGTAATTGTTGAAAAATCTAAAATATATCTTATTCTTCTTCTTTCTCTCTCATTTTCTCTCACTCCACTTTCTCTCTCCTAAACAACTCACCATCACCTCCTCATTTCTAGTTTCCGATTACAGAGAGTGATATTATATGAAGTGAATTTACGGGATCCTACAATTGGTATACATGAGCAATTCAAGCCTCGGTCCGTCAATGTCAAAGGTCCTGCTGATAACACTTCATGCCCCGTATTCTCACATGTTCAAATTACGTCGTTCACCATCAGTACAGGCCATCGTTGCTTTCATCAAATTAACTTACTGATCATAACCGTTCTGAACTAACGTCCGGAATTCAAAAACGACAGCAACGAAACCGTCAAGTTCCAAAGAGCTGGTTTCCAAAAGTTGTTCCTTAAGCAAACAAGACCGCTACATCACGACAAGAGTTTGGAATTACTATTCCACCTTTCAAAAAGACAATGTGCTGAGGACAACATGATATATCATAAAAATACAAAATCATAAAAACTGAAAATTTCTAAAAATATTCGTCTCAGACATGTGTCTGGAATCGATAACATTTACGTGCTTAGAAATGTCGATTCTAACATTGACACGGTGTGTAAATGAAGTTCGCGCGAGAGTTTTCCAAAATTGTTTCAAAACATGTCATTTCTAATTTTCTTAATGGCTTATGTGCAAATGTCAGTACATAACCCGGACTTACAATAAAGGAAGGTTTATAACTTATCCTCACAACGAGAAAATTAACGTTTCTCGGTCTTGAGCAGTTCTTACAAGACATTCAATATTTTTAGCTCAAGAAAAAGGATAGTGTAACGTTTTCAGTGCGCGTACCCTTATACGATATAAGAGAAGTATCTCTAACATTTGGCGTTTTTCAAAAGTTGAACATAATTTTTCAAGAATTTCTCGATGACAATTCATAATCTTTCAAAATTGTGTGTTCAACACTCCATCCCTCACAATGTTTTCAAAAGACAACAATTTCTCAATTGGTCCTATTTTTGAGAGAGTAGTTTCTTCGAAAGAACAAAGTTTTTAATGTTCTTGGAAACATCAATCAACGCCCATGTCTTAATTAGTTCAAAACATAAAACAAAGATGTTTTCCAAACCATTCATGCTGACCATATTTTCTCCCACAGATTTTTCAAGACATATTTTAATCACAAGGTATTTCAAAAACTAAGTGTTTATTATTTAAAATAAGGGGAGAAAATGTATTTAAAATATGATCTATTCGACTCAATGTGCTGAAAAGGTTTTATGGTTCGATCTTATACCCAACAACATCTTAATTTCACGACGATTCTGAAGTCATAAGGTGGTTAGGTTAGGAATCAATCCTATGATCCAACCAGAACCGGAGGATCTACCCAAGGATAATCCAAAGTTAGAAATAGCAGTCCTTAGGTATGATTGGATATGATGTAAAATGGTAAAGAATGCCCGACTAAGAATTGAGTTTAACACTGGAACAATCACAACAAGGTGTTAGTAATGACGTCTTGGTAAGCATTGAAGGCGTTGAAGAATTAAAAAGAAATGTATGGATAAAGGGTCTAAACAAAGAAGCCCTCCACACAACTTAAGGCAGAAACCGGGTCAATACATATGCTGTCAGAATCACAAGTTGATTGCTGACATTGAAAATGACATCATGGACCCAGTGATGCAATGCACAACCCTTCTCAAAGCATTCGATGTTTCCTCTTAACAGAAACATGTCTCATTTGTCACGGAGAAGACACACAGTTATCTATTGACATCGTCACTCGCATCACTCACTCCGAAATTGTTGATATTGAATATGTCGGCAAAATGCCTCTCAGGCCTCAGAGTACTAAAACCAAAATGCACTAAATCGAGTCTAGAGCAAGAGATCAATAAAAATCTCGTTAGGAACACAACTTCCATTTCATACACTTGTTTGAACATCATCAGGATATCACAAAGCTGTTATCAAGAGTCCTACGCAAAATCTTATGATATTTTTGCCAGAACATTCAGAGTGATACTCTTGTAGTATTCACAATGACAATGGAAATCTTCACATGTCATCATCAAACCAGCACTGGGGGTAGGTGAATTGGCGAATTCTATATGAATCCAAACTTGTGACAACTCGATATTGATTTGACCAGTAAATGAATGATGGTTTGAATGAATTTGATAAAAACATGACACTCTCGATGTGTTACACAAACACTTTAACGAGTGACACGTCGATTGATTTTCAAATCAATTTTCTCGTTTATCACTAACGTAAACCTGCAGGTCAAACGGTGGTAACGGCAACCTCAATCCCATTCAAATGCTCAAATCTATCAACAAGACAATACTACTAGAAAAGCTCAAGATTGAAAGACAAAACTTCGCTAACTCTGATTTGCAGCTTTCCAAGATAATGGCAAAAGTATGAAGCATGATGGTGCAAGACATAAGATCGCAAGATGGCAAAAGACGAATAAAAGACAACGACAAAGGCTCAAAGGTCAAGATCAGCAAAGCATGAAGGAACAAGCCTACAAACAGATAACGAAGGCCAAAGCACCAGAACACTCGAGCTTAAATGACAAAAGCAATCTCACTGATCTCATGAAGGAGTGTCATCAATGAACTCACTTCGGGGGAGATTGTTAGCCTCAATTTTATTGAGTCAATAAAGGAAGCTCGTTCCCGTGTTCAAGACCTCACTTCGGGGGATGATAGTAAGCCTCAATTTATTGAGTCGAACAAGGAAGTTCGGTCACTCTACGATGAAGCTTCGGTCTTTAATTAGTTAATGTTGTAATAGGAAAACTATCGGGAATCGGGCTCGATAGTTAATAAAATATTGTATCATGTTTCGGTTTAATCCCAAGCAAAGCCAAGCCCCCGGGTCAGCTAAAATACCGTGCCGTCACTTTTACGTGATCCGGGGTATATAAGCTTTTTTCTTTTTTAAGAACAAAAGTAAGTTGTATCAGTTGTTAAAATATCTAAAATATATCTTTCTCTTATTTCTCTCTCATTTCTCCTCTCCTCTATTCTCACACTAAACAACTCACCTCCTCATTTCTAGATCCGATTTCGTGTGTGATTTATCATCAAGTGAAGTTTATTACGGATCCTACATTTTTGTTCGACTTTGGACAGTACTGAATTGTAGAAGCACCACAGAGCATCTGTAGCAAGCTGTTTCTGAGTGGATACCGGTCGAGAAGGGTTCCCAATAATATTATCAAGAGGATGAAGAGTCGGAATCCATTTTGGCGGAGCTAAGCTTCATGAGGTAGAGTGGATTTGGATGGTGGTGTAAGTAATCGCGTGAGTATTCCAGAAGATGATGCTTATACAGAGTCCTGTCTGGGGCGAACACATTAACAAATAGTTCGTGCTCAGTTTCAGCAAACGGATTTACTTCAAAAGAATGCTCAGTTGCAACACCGTGATGTACTGAAGATGATTGAGGAGCCGAGGATGATGGTGAATGACTGCCTGATGGTGCATCATGATCAAAGGAGATAGATACTGATGGACTGGTTAGAATGACCGGGGGTGGACTGCGAGGACATGAGGCATCTGATGATCACCCGTTGGAGTCTCAAAATATTCATCAAACATCGGTTGAAACAACACTCCAAAATCTTTAATGTAGGAAGGTACATACCAGGAATTAGCAGGGACTCCGAAATCGGTACAAAGCCCTGAACATAATAGTCCAGGCATCAAAAGGTTATGGGATTAGTCCCTGAAACTGTGAGTATACATAGCCGTTATGCCCAGTCAGCTCTTCGCAATGTAACAGAATAGTTTCACATGGATTGTCTGGTCGTTTGTGTAGATCCGGTAACCCTTTCCTGTTTGGTTGCGTAACCGATGAAAAACCCAATGCTGCTTTCTACCTTCAATTTTACCAAGATCTTCACTGTCTTTTGTTGGGTAGACCGAGAGCCCTAAAAACCCGAGAAACGTAAGATACCTGGTTTCTTGTCATGCATCAAGTTCAATATGGGGTTTTATCGTGAAGAGTATTTATAAGGATCGTTTTGGTGTAACAAGGCAGAAAGCCACACTTCTGCCCCTCAGAAACCAATTGAAGCCTTCGAGAAATATCAACATAGTCCTAGCGGCTTTAACAAGAGTGCGGTAAACAGTATTTCGACAAACACCATCTGCAAAGGAGTTCTAGGAACGGTACTCTCGTACATGGTAACTTCCAACGATTTCATAGTAAAATACATCAAGACTTTATAACGAATTCGGTGCCATATCAGTCCGTACTGAACTTGATAGTTTTTGTTGAGACCGACTGAAGTTATTTAACAAGTTGATTACGAAGGCAGGAGTCTTGTCCTTGGATCTCAAAAACTTTACCCATGTGAATCTGGAGTAGTCATCGACTATTACCAGAATGTATTTCTTCCCATTAATACTCTGCACTCTCATCGGACTGCATAAATCCATGTGAAGGGTGTGTAGAACTTCCATAATGGTGTTAATCCGTACATTGGTTTTGTGGGTAGCTTATCCTACTCTTTTCCAAGTTGGCATGCGAGCATAGATGAACTTATTTCAAACTTCAACCGAGGTAGGGGGGGGGGGGGCCGGGGGGGGGGGGTGGGGGCTAAACAAGATCTAGAGTGGGGGGGGGGGGGGGGGGGGGGACGAGCAAGATCTGGGGGGGGGTTGAACGTAGGACCAAAAAGTTTAGTTATTCAACCGACGATGCCACAACCAGGACTTGTTCTTTGAGGCTTTAGATAGTAAGCAAATGGGAGAGGACCTCATCATGTCGTCAATAGAAATAGTGTATAAGTTCATGCCATGACTTCCTTTAATAAGGTCGACACCATCAAAGTTTCTGACAAAACACGGTGTTTTCTGAAGGCAACTTCAAGATCAGAATCACAAAATTGACCGACAGAGAAAAGGTTGTGTCCAAGTCCCTTCACACATATACCCAGAAATTAACTGTTCGCCAATTACATAATCCCCATAACCCATAATTGCACCAAAATGATCGTTTCTGAATCTGACAGTCCCGATAAACTTTTTCACAAAATTCCTGAGCCGTGAGCGATCTCCAGTCATATGTTTTGAGCAAGCCTGAGTCCAAATAACCAAAGGGATGATCTGTACGACCTCATTTGAACCAACAGGCGAGAATGGAGAGTTGGATATATTGGATCCCCGATTGCAGTTGGGGTCCGTTTGGTTAGAGTAAACAAGGTTAGATGCCACAGGATTAGGACTATTAGTAGGGGCAGGAGGCCTAACTAAAGGACACTGTCCATCTAAAGGGATTAGTCTACCAGTGGGCTTCCATTGTTTGACAGGCAATGCTTTAGGTTTAGTAATCCTAGTTAAAGGGCACTGATCACGACTTCCAATGATAACCTATTGTGTACAATATTTGGCTGTTTGTTTTTCATGTTTGTTTAACCTATTTTACTCTCCAAATTTGTGTGACTGGGGGTTTGTTGTAAGACTTCAAGAAACGTTCAACACACTTAACATGATTAGAGGAAATAAGGCATTCATTACATGTCTTGCAAAGTGAATTAGAATTCGAATTAATTACAGTACGCTTAGAGCTAATACTAGAATCAACACGATTCTCTTGTTTCTCGTTCGACTTATTCATCCTAGAATGGGCTTCTACTTGTTTCAAGGCACTTCTAGCTGGCGAGGTCCTATCTTTCTTTGTATTGCTCCTAGGCTTTGACTCGCTAGCTGCTGAGGTACCTTTTACTCCTGTAGAGGGAATTCTAGAAGCATTAGTCGAATTTATTTTATGGTACTCAACTTGTGGTGGTGTGTCATGAGTTGAGGTTTCACATTGGGAGTCGATCGAAACAAAATTACTTGCTTTTTCCTAACTAATTGGTATAGGCATTCCTGTTTATCGCGAGGCTAAAGTCCCTTTGGGACATGTGGCCTATTAATATTCTAACTGCTTCCTGAGAGTGTTTTAGTGTAACGGCAGCAAATGCAAGAGAGATATCCAATGGTCTTTCCACCTTAGCGTCCTTTACTATTTCACGAAGGGTTTCTACATTTTTCTTAAGGCGTTTGATATAGTGTAGATGCATTTCCCGATTCTTCTTGAGTCTAAGGGGAATTGGTTCAACATCAATTGCATACTTTTCAAAAGCAGAGACCTTTAGAGGTGTTTTGACATCGCTAGCGACACATGGCATCTTCCCCTTGAGTTGGGTCCTTAATTCTATTTCCATTTGTAAAGATTTTGCTTTTCAAGTGGTTTTGGCACGCGTTACTTTAATAGAGTTAATAACTCTTGATAAATGCAGTTTAAATCTTTGCATTTTCAACTTTAAAGTCTTCTAATAGATTTGGAAATCTGTGACAGTGTTGTTTTAATTGGCAATTTCGAGAATCCACATGGACCTTATACTCAAGGTGACGATTGTTGTCACTTTTGTTAGCTTTCAATTCAGAGATTTGAGCTTTCAATTTGCGGATGGTGTTTTTGTGACTCTGAATCTGATCATCCCGCATACCAAGTTCAAAAAAAACATCAAATTAGAACATCCTAGGGTGACTACAACTTGGTTTTTAGAGATATTAGCATTTTCTTTAAGATGCGTTGCATTAATTGTAAATTAACGTGAACAACCTCTAGTTTTTGAAAAGCTTTGAATCCGATGGTAATCATGATCAACATGTTTCAATCTTCATCCAAGTAAGCGGAGAGTATCTCAATTCAAGCTCACAACAACACGATTCATTGCAGCAATATAAGCAGTGGATAAATCATTAAATCGAGAAGCAGATAATGTCGAATCAGTAACAGTATAAAACACATCCTGAGCAATACAGTTAGCAATCAAATTCTCATTTGTGATGAGGATATTTTTGTGTTCAATCTCCCCATATTTTTTATCAATAGCATTCTGGTCGAGCATAGGAGGGCGGGTATCGGAACCGGCCACTTGAATATCATCTGAATTACTAGACATGGTTAATTACTTGTATTATGGTAAACTTTGGATCGGTACAATGATTAGTGATTGTATGTTAAAAGTGATGATTGTTTGTTGGATTAGGTGATATGTTGTTTGATTATGATTTGGTTTGGTTGAAATAAGTTAACGTAATGAAGATAATGAAACTTAGGCAAAACGCAGTGAAGAAGCCTAGACAAAACGCAGTGAAGAATGAAATTTTGCCAGAGTTACTTTCTATCAAAACACAATATGGTCTTCAAGCAAAACGCAATGGAGGTCTTGAGCAAAACGCAGTGATATTGAAGCAAAATGCAGTGATAACTTGAAGCAAAACGCAATGAGGTCTTGAACTAAATGCAGTGAGGTCTTCAAGCAAAACGCAGTGAGGTCTTCAAGCAAAACGCAATGGATGTCTTGAAGCAAAACGCAGTGAGGTCTTCAAGTAGGCAAAACGCAACCTTTAATAACCAAAACACAGTGACCAAAACGCAAGAGCAAAACGCAGTGACCAAAACGCAACCAAGAATGTCTCAGAGAGGCAAAACGTAGTGAAGAAAAATACAAACTTTTTCACCTAAAAACACCTAAAAATCACCCTTTTGAACGTTTTTGCTTGGTTTCTTTTGTACAACTTGATCCTAGAAGGCTATAACAACTATAAAAACACTAACTTTAACATCACAAACGTGAGAATCAAAGAGTGTCAAGAAAAAGACCATAAACCTTTAAAAACTAAACTTTTGATCTAAACTAACCAAGAAAACACACACACAATCTATCTAATCATACCATGGGCTCTGATACCAATTATAGTATATTGGATATCATAACACAAGCATATGAATGATGGGTTGGCCGAATTTCTAGAGAGAGAAAGTGACTAGTCTAGTGAGAGAAAACACCTTTAAGTGTGTGTATTATGAAATGAACAACCAACCCCTCTCAATGGCTGAGAGGGGGTTTAAATACAAGAGTTTATGTGCCCTAAGTGGGCTATGGAGTGGGCTAACATGTGGGTAAAGACCCGACCCAACGCCATAAGTCATACGGTAACTAAACGATTAATATTAAGACTACGAGCTAACCTATGCTAGACATAACACGGGGTGACCGAGTCTTTTTCATGATCCTAACAATTTCTTATGTCTACTCTTTCGTATTAAGACGACGTATCAAAATATGACATTTTTGTATTTCATGTCCCCTGGTGAACAGTACTTTTTACTGTTCACACCAGTTTAAAAATTTATTTTTATAGTTTTAGTGATCGTAAAACCCGTAAATGTCGTATTTTGTTCGTTATAGCTCCGTTTTTAGCGATTCTTACGAGTACGTCTTTGTTATAAAAAGTACTATCATATTAATGATGTTTTCAAAATGTATTTTACTGACATGAATATTAAATTTTATAAAAATAGTTTTATAAAAGTATTTTTATACGTTTAAGTATATAATCTCGTGTAATTCATAACTTTTTCGTTATTGATCCAAAAATTATGATCCAAATTGTTATAGAATCCTAAAAATATGTACAATCTGTTAAAAATACTAAACCTCAAATATTAGAAGTATTTGTTAACTTGTTTTTATAAAATTTACTTTTAGAACATAATGTGGCTATCACCATACACGAACCAAAACAGCCCCTTTGAAATCAATGTGTATACTTGTTTATATAAGTTGTTTTATATACTTTTCAACTTAGTAACTTACCACAAGCCTTTTATAACCATATATATCATATGTATTACATATATTAGTGTCGATAGGTCCATCATTTGTCAAAATATTCAAGATCACAAGTTCTTAACAAGTCATTTACAACACTTTTACTTGTAACTTATTAAGTAAACTTTAAAAACCCTAATGTGTATATACACTTTTTATACTTAAACCATCATGGTACAACACTTATATATCCATTTTAACATGATATTACCAACAACATAACATATGTAAAAGTGTACAAAACCATAATCACAAGTAAATTTCCATTTTACATGTTAAAATAGTCCCTAAATGGTGATTAACTATATGAGCACATATACACATAAAATCATGAATATGTAAAGATGAGGGCTTTTAGATAATCTTAGAGTGATGTATGATGATGAGAAATATGTTCTAAACCCTTGTTTAGATTTTAAACCCTAGCTTGCAAGATTTAAAACCC
>BQNB010009537.1:0-38126 GCA_026074375.1 Tanacetum coccineum | reverse complement strand
TTATTTGCTTGCGTGGGTTAAAGTGCCTTGAATTGATTGTAGTCACCAACCAAACCGTGCCAGTCTCTTAGGCTGGAAACCTCCCTTTTCTTGTCAGAATTAGGATTAAGACTGACATAGGTTTAGAATAGGATAGAATTAACATAGATTAGATAACCAAGATATTAATTAAATTGATAGATTTAACCTCGCTTTAAGTGTTCGACACCCTACTTACCACGAAACTACTACCGATCGGGTACATTGCCCATTAAAGTGTTGTTTTTGGTTTACATAGCAAAATATAAATTTTAGACTTAAATTAATAAAATATACACCACAGAATGACACATCACTCTGTCAGTATGAATAGTAATTCCTTTTATGCTTTCAACATGCATGGGACCTCACAAGTCCATGTGAAGCAAATGTAACCGTCCTTTGAAACATGGAACAATTTTTGTCTTGAAAAAACTTTTCTTTGCTTTACCTAGTTCACAAGATGAACATAGTTGATCCTTGACATATTTTAACTTTGGTAAGCCATTTACAATATCTTTCTTTAAAAGCAAGTTGATGGTGTCGAAGTTAAGATGAAAAATTCTTCGATGCCATAACCATGCTTGAGTTGGTGAAGCCTTTTCCATGAAACAGGCTGGAGTTGGTGAAGATGTTTCCTGAAGAGATATTGTATAGAGATCAGATCTACGATTACCGGTAAGTAAGTCGTTTCCCCAAAGATCTCTTACAAAGCACGTAGATTTCCTGAATGCAACCTCCAAATCTGCATCACAGAACTAACTAACCGAGAATATATTGTGATTAAGGCCTTCGACGTAATAAACCTTCTTGATCATAATATTTCCTTGAACCAAATCCTCGTATCCAAGAATTGGTGCAAATTGATCATGTTATAGTACCCACATATCTCTCGACGAAATTACTCAACAGCTTGAGGTTTCCCATCATGTGCTTTGTGCATCCAGAGTCAACAATGAATATGATGAGTTGAACAATCTACAAGAGAATTAGAGGATGATGGAACATGTAACAAATTGGATCCTAAAGTATTTATGATTTTCAATACATTAGTCATCCTAGATGCATCATCTATAGTGGGACCAATACATGTGTTCACATTTTCTTTCCTAATTTTAGGCACCCATTGCATTTTTGTCTTAAGAACCCATTTATACCTGATAGACATTGTTTTTCTATCCACCATGTCCATGCCCTACTCATTTTCTCATAAAGCATCCTATAATAACTCATGGTTTTCCGGATAGTAGAATCTGAAGCAACTGTTTTCATAGGGGGTGTTGCAACATATTGATTCGCTTTTCTTATGGGTTTTCTAGGTTTAATTGGCACTACTTGAGGCTTCTTAGATCTAGCATTCACATCGTTCAAAAACTTAGAAACACAAGCACCATGATCTGATTTAAACACACATTTACCACAAGTAGCACAAACAGCTTTAGCATTTGAAGTTCTGGACATTAAAATGTCATTACATGTAGTTATAGACTTTGTTTTATTAGAAAAACTAGAAATCCTATGGTGGTATTCTACTTCTGTTTCTTAATCTTCACTTGATTATGGTGTTGCACGACGTTATCTTTCATTTAAGTGCTCCTAAGCTGTGGCCTACTAACACTAGTTCTGTGAATTACTCTTGTAGAAGTGGACACGTGAGGATTAGTATTCCTAAAAGTCTGAGGTAACTGAGATGCTCTAGTTTGTGTTGACCTAGTGTCAAATTGATACATTCATGGTTTAATCACATTTGTGTTTTTTACAGCTTGTCTTGCTATTTGAGGGAAAATTATGTAGTTACTAGTTTTGATGTACCCTCTGACACATTAGTTTTGTTAACTGACTTTGTCTTGGAAAAACATTTTCTTTCAAGAGAGTCTGAAAAAGGAGCCGGTTTACCTAAAACTAATGGTTTTGGAAATCTGAAAGCATTTGGTTGTCGAACAACATATGGTTTTTCAAACTTAGTATCCATAGATTTTCCTTTCAACGTTTCAATGAGTTTCTTTAACTAACTTATGGCAATGTTCTTGTCTTGTAATTGAGCTTTCAAATCTTGTATTATGAAGTATTGTTCATTTTCATTTCAAAATAATGAAGATTCTATTTGTTTCCAAACTTTGTCATTTTTAATCTTTTCTTGACACAGTTGTAAAGCAAGTTCAAGTGAAATCGAGTGTTTCTCAAGTTTAGCAAAACTTTTTAAAAGCCCAGTATAAACTGCTTTACTGACATATCCAGTTTGTTTAGAAAGCTCAATTCTAAGACTTTTACATTCTTTAATTTTCTCAAGATACAAACATTGCAGTTCAATTTGTTCATCAATATCAGCTAAAGAATACAAAAAAGAACACATGATATCCTTTGAAACACACTCTTGGAGAAGTAGATCAAATTCATTTGAAAAATCAGATTTTTCGGATTCAAGTTCGTCAGCCTCCTTTTTAAGCGATTGGGCGTACTCTAAATCGTCAAACATTTATTTTTAAGATAATTTTCAAAAGCGAAAGCATCGCCTCTTGATTTTATTGCAAGAGGAATTAAAAGATTTTTCACAAGCACGTTTATCTCTTGAATAGTTGGTTGTTGCCATGCATTATCCATTCGTTTCTCCCAAGCTAAATCAACAATTGTTTTGAAATGATTTATGTTGTGTGTGACCGTATTGAAAGCTTGTCTACTCTTCCTTAATGAGGCTTGAGTAGGTAGAAAACATATGTTTTTTTTGCAATATTAGGCTTATATTTAACAAAATATTTTCTTCACGTTTTCTTTCGAGCTTCATTGGCATAATAAAACTGATCAAGATATGCCCGTGTTTCTTGTGTAAAAATTTCATAAAGACTGTTTTGATTTGTGTAATCATACGTTTAATCTTTTCATTATTCAATTTTGATCTACTCTTTTGCTCAAGAGTTAGTGTCTCTTCCTGATCTGGAGCAAATATGTTTGCAAGATCATCTTTGTCATATGGAATCTTATACTAACATGGTTTTTTAGATTGAGCTATCTTGAGGTACTTAGGATTTGCAAAACTTTGCCTTCCATTATGTTAATACAAATATTCATGTAAAAACGATATTTACATTTAATGATCTTCATGTTTTGATAATAACAAATATAATGTCATACTATGTAAAGTTTACATAAACAAGTTATTTAGTTGTAAGTTTACTTGACGATGACAAATTACTTAAGGTATGAATATGACATTATTAAACGTAGTTAATGATCAAAGAAAACTATTTTCTACGCACTTAAACTTAATCATTTGCATAAATCTTTCTAATCAAATGATTTTAAGTAAACACATGATTAATTATAAGCTAGTTATATTAATCATGCAAGACAAAATATGATTAATCATAAGTGGAAACAATCTTTCCAAATCTTCCCAAATCTAGAAAATCTTTCCTTATTTATGTTAAGAAATATTTTCCTACTAGAAGAATCTAATAAATCTGATTTTTAAGTACATAAGAATATTTTTTTTAAGATTTGGGGTTAATAACAAAAAGACAAAATCTGTCCCAGCTGCAACCCACAGATCCAACAAAACGAAAGGACGGATCCAGGTAATGGTGGATCCGTGCATCCAACTGTTTGGACCAAATTTGAATTTCAAATGTATGTTATAAATACCAACCTTAAGTCTTCATTTTAGACAACTCTTTCCAATATTTGTCTTTCTAGTTTTTTCATTTTCATAAATTGTTTGATTATTATACTTGTTTCATAATCCATTACAAGTGATCAAATCATTCCACTCTTTAGTCAAGAACACTAATGAAGACGTGAAACTTTAAGTCTTATTTGTTTAGTTGTGTCATCACGTTTGTGATATGTATCTATCTTGTATCTCTTGTGTTGTATGTTGTGAGTTGTGTGCTGTGAACTGTGTGATTGTGTAGTTGTGTAGTTGTATTTATCATAAGTGGATGATAGGTTAGTATTTAGGCCATAAAATACATAGTGTGTTAGATTGGTTCTATCTCAAAGTAAAACTCGCTATTTAGCTTAGTACCGGAAAAAGTATAAGCGACGTGTACGGTATTCTCCGCCTAAAAGGAGCTTGTTGACATAGTGAAGAAAACTCTCAAGTTGGGTACTTAAGGAGTGGAGTAGGGCGAAGAGGAGCTTTATAGCCTAACCAATATAAATCATTGTGTCATCGGTTTGATTTTTCTTATCTTTACTTGTTTATACTTTGTATTTACTTATTTGTTTATTACATCTCTATCATATACACTTGTGTATATCTCTTGAATTCACATAAGTCGACAATCTAAGTTTTATTTTTAAAATGGTAAAAACTATTCAACCCCCCTTCTGGTTTCCACAATTGGTATCAGAACCCAAGGTCACCCAAGATCTTTAACGTATATTGTACATTAAAGCTTGAATCGATCTATGGATTGCGATAAATACCTAGAAGGGCAATCTATGCAAAGACCACCACTTTTTGAAAGTGATTGTTTTATATATTGGAAAAATAGATTTGAAACTTATGTGAAAGCAAAAGATTTAGATCTTTGGCATATTATCTTGAATGGTGATTTTCCACCAGTTGCCAAAAACGAATTTACCCAAGTTTTAGAAATAGTTCCTTTTGAACAACAAGACGATGATTTTAAAAGAAAACTTGCTAAAAATATTGAAGCTAAAATGGTTCTTTATAATGCATTAGCTAAAAAGAAGTACGAAAGAATTTTCATGTGTAAAAAGGATAAAGGTATTTGGCAATCGTTGTTAATCACACATCAAGGTAATAGCCAAGTAAATGATAATAAAATTGATCTTCTTGTTCAACAATATGAACAATTTACTATCCTTGAAGAAGAATCTATTGATAGCGGTTTTGCTAGATTTAACACTATTATTACTAGTCTTAAAGCTCTTAATGAAGGTTTCTCTAGCAAGAACTATGTTAGGAAGTTTCTTAGGGCTCTACATCCTAAATGGAGAGCAAAGGTCACGGCGATTGAAGAATAAAAAGATTTTTCATCACTAGCTCTAGACGAGCTCATCAGCAATCTAAAAGTACATGAATTAGTCATGGAAAAAGATTCCAACATTTACAAAGGCAAAAAGGAAAGAGTTAAGTTCATTTCCTTAAAAGCTAAGAAAGAGTCTAGCGATGATGAAACTTCGACATCCGGAACTGATGACGAATAATATACTATGACCGTAAGGAACTTTAAAAAGTTCTTTAAAAGAAAGGGTAGGTTTGGTAGGCAACCACGAGAAGAAAAGAATTCATTCCGGCAAAAGGTTGATAAGAAAAGAAAGAGTAATAGGAAATCCTTTAGATGTGGTGATCCAAATCATTCCATTGGCGATTGTCCAAAACCTCCTCGCAACAAAGATCAAAAGGCCTTTATTGGAGGTTCTTGAAGCGATAGCGAAAATGAAGCCGAGGACAAAACTAACGATAAAACTTGTCTCATGGCTCAATCGTCAACTGAGGTAACTATTGACTCGTTTCATTATAGTGATAATGCTTCTTCTTTTGATGACGATAGTATGAAAATTGAATATGATAACTTATGTGAAATTAGCTTAAAAATCATCAACATAAAATTTTGAAAACTAAAAGAGATCTTTTTGAAAAAGAAATTTTAGAGTTGAATGAGAAAATTAAGAAACTTGAGAGAAATAAAGAAATTGACATTATGTGTGAGTCATGTCAAGAACTTAAGTTAGAAATTAACATTGTTTGTAAAATTTTTATTAAAGCGCTATTTCACTAAGAGAAATGTTAAATATTCAAAAGTCACCTAGTTGTAAAATAGGTTTAGGATTTGATAGTAGTAAAGCGTCAACAAGTGAAATAAAACCCATTAGTTTTGTTGACGGATCCACCATAAAGGTGCACAGATCCACCATCCCTGGATCCGTGGATCCGCCGAGTAGCCAAAAATTGGCAGATTGCTTTTTTAGCCCACCTATGTCTTCGATATCGGATTTTGTCATTACTAGGAAGAAACTAATACATAGTAAGATTAAAGAGTCAATGAAACCATCTTTAAAACCAACTCTTAAGAGTGGTTTAGGTTATGTCAAAATTGAGTCTAGATCTAAAACACCTCCACCTAGAAGAAATAATTCTTCTCAACAAAGATACAACGCGCCTTAACCTAGAAGAAACTTTAGCGGACCAATTCATCAAAATTATTATCCTATAAATTGGAATAACAATCAAAATCATGGTTTTGTTCATATGGGAAATGTATTCCATTTCAATATCCCAACCAATTGCAACAAATGCAAGGGATGTACAACACTAATGTTTTTGGACCCATGAGATATTGGGGATCAAACGCTTGAGTTTGTTTTTGCTTAATTAGTTATGCTTGACAACTTGTTTAGAGCCGGACGAATGTATTAAAGATAGCGGTTTCTCCAAACACATGACGGGAAACAAAAGTCTATTCTCAACATACAAAGAATATGATGGAGGTAATGTTGTTTTTGGAAGTTACTTAAAAGGAAAGATCATTGGCAAAGGTACGATTTCTAATGAATCTCTTACTATATCAAACGTAGAATACGTAGACAACTTAGCTTTTAATTTACTTAGTATCGGTCAAATTTGTGACAATAAGTGTAAGGTTTTATTCATGGAAGATAGTAGTGAAATAATTAAAGATGATAAAGTCATAGGAAATAGGATTAGGAAAAATGGTCTATATGTCATGAAATTAGGAAATAAGTCTCAAGATAAATTATGTCTTGCCACGGTAGTATATAATTCTACCTTATGGCATAGAAGACTTGGTCACGCAAATATACGTTTAATCCAATCTTTGTCATCCAAAGAATTGGTTAGAAATTTAGCTAAGCTAAAATATGATAAACATTTTAGCGATGCTTGCAAAATTGAAACAAGCTCATGCAAGTCATAAAGCTAAAATTTAGTATCTACTAATAGATGTTTAGAACTTTTGCATATGGACTTATTTGGTCCATCCGCTAGTAAGCGTTTTGGGGTAACTTTATGTACTTTAATAATTGGTAGCATGGACAATTCAAGATATACTTGGACAAAAAATTTGAAAACCAAAAGCAAAGCTTTTGAGAAATTTGAAATATTAATTAAGAAAATACAAAATCAACTAGGATGTTCTATAGCTGCTATTAGAACGGATCATGGTCGGGAATTTGACACGAATAGTACAATTTATTTGTAGCATTTTGAGGAACAAAGGCATTAATCACAATTCTCGACTACTCATCTCTATAATCAAATGGGGTAGTTGAAAGAAAGAATCGTACATTACAAGAGATGTCTAGGACTATGCTAAATGAATAATCCATTCCTCAAAAGTTTTGGTGCAACACCGTTGACACTTCAACTTACATTCCTAGTAAAATACTAATCCGACCAATTCTAGGAAAACCCCTTATGAAATATATAGAGGTAGGAAACCTTCCTTAGAATATTTCAAAGTATTTGGAAACAAGCACTTCATATTAAATACTAAAGATTATTTAACCAAGTTTGACCCAAAGTCATTCGAAGGGTCTTTCTCTAGGATATTCTCTAAATAGCAACAAGCTTACATTTATTTTAAAATAAGCACACCATGAAAGTCGAAGAATCACTCAACGTGACATTCGATAAAAGTTCTTCTCCTACCAAATTGTCATCATCGGTTGATGATGATGTTGGTGAAAAAGAAGATATTAAAAATAATATTAAAGTAGTAAATAATAATAACATTAAAGATGAGTCCATAGAAGTAGACGATGTCGTTAACATTTAAGAGTCTAAAAATCACCCATCAGGGCAAGTCATAGGAAGGCTTAATCAAATAACATTAAGATCACAAGCCCAAAATCAAAGCAATTTCTTTTGTTTCATCTCGACCATAGAACCTAAGATGTCAATGATGCATTAGAGATAAATGATTAGGTTTGTAGCCATGCATGTGGAGACTAACTATTTTTATGCTAATGATGTTTGGAATTTAGTGCCTCTACCTAAGAATCAATTGGTTATTGGAACAAAATGGGTATATAGGAATAACTTAGATGAAAATGGCATTGTGTCTAGGAATAAGGCTAGATTAGTAGCACCAGGGTATAATCAACAAGAAGGTATAGATTATGATGAAACATATGCTCCGGTAGCTAGGTTAGAATCTATTAGAATACTTCTTGCTATCACTTGTGCAAATGATTTTAAATTATATCAAATGGACGTAAAGAGTGTTTTTTTAAATGGTTTTATAAACAAAGAGGTTTACGTTGCTTAACCTCTGGGTTTTATTAATTTTGAAAAACCAAATTATGTTCTATAATTCTAAAGGCTTGATACTGTTCTTTGCAAGCTCCTAGCTTGGTATGTAGACTAAAAACATTTTTACTAAAACACGAGTATTTCATTGGAATGGTCGATAATACTCTTTTCACAAAGAAATTTAAATCACATCTCATTATTGTTCAAATATATGTCGATGACATTATATTTGGATCTACGTGTCAAAATTTGTGTGATGATTTTGCAAAAATTATGCACGACGAGTTTGAGATGAGTATGATGGGGGAGTTGAACTTCTTCTTGGGTCTTCAAATAAAACAAATGAAAGACGGGATATTTTTCAATCAATCCAAGTACATCAAGGAGATGTTAAAGAAGTTTGGGTTGGAAGATTCCAAACAAACCAAGATGCCGATGTCAACAGAGATCAAGCTCACTAAGGACGATGAAGCCGACTCTGTAGATAGCACTAAATACCGAATTATGATTGGTATTTTACTTTACTTAACCGAAAGTAGGCCCAATATTATGTTTAGTGTATGCTTATGTGTGCATTTTCAAGAAAATCCTAAAAAATACACACTTAGAAGCCCTTAAGCGTATTTTTAGTATATTAGGGGAATACTCACTCTTAGGATTATGGCATCCAAAAAGACCAGAATAGAAACTAAGTAGTTTATGCTGACTCGATCGCGCGGTGTGACTACGTTGAACTGAAAGATGCACTAGGGTGTTTGTACATTCATGGTTGCTGTATAACAATCTTGGTTTCTAGAAACAAATGGCCTCTAGCTATCTCCATGATCGAAGCCCATATATGTTGTCTGGCCACAAAGGCATGTCAACAAGCACTATAGATGAAAACCAGCTTCTTCATGACATACGGCATTTTACGCCACGAATGATATTCCGATTATGTGCGACAATAAAGGCGCAATAGACTTAATTAGAAACCCCGTACAACACTCTAGAACTAAACACATAGAAATCCATCATCACTTTCTTCGCGACAACGTCTAAAAGGGCAACATTTCTATCGAGAAACTTGCATCCGAAGATAACTTAGCCAATATATTAACTAAGCATTTAAAACGTGAAGTATTTAATTATTTAAGATTAATATTAGGAATGGTGGAACTCATGATGGATAGTGATCCTCCATCCTCCCAAAAACAACCGTAAGTGGAAATCTAGTGAAGTAATTACTTATTATTCAAAAGATGTTAATTCTCATTACACGTTCTAATTACAAACTTCCGATCATGAATATAAATGAGATTAGAATTTTATTAGATCAAAAAAATATCAATAAAATAACCATAGATATTTTCAAAATCTACATGTACTACCATTAGTGGTCAATACATGAAATTACAAAATCGATTGAAAAAGACGAAAAGAATAATCATTAAATTATAACTCACACTTGTGTTAACGATGTTTTGTTAAGTCTAAATGTTCATAATGTCTGTGGTTTTAGCAATGGTAAAAAACATGCTAAAATATAACACACTCTAAGTAGGATCGACTACGTTGAGATTCCATCAAGAAATTCATGACAAGTTGCACGGTTTGCTTAAAACTTGGACGCCGACTCCGAAAATTGAATCACATACTCCTAATAACATATAAAAGACACTCTAATTGCCAAAAACATAACACTGTGTCCCAATTTGGCTAAAAACTAACTCTGTCTATTTTGAAGCATGTCACGGATCCACGGATCCTCCATAGGGAGATATGTCCCTTATTTAGGTAGATCCGTGTGTTAGAAAAAGTAGGTACTCATCAGGTTTTAAAAAACTAGGACCATATAACTCTTTATCCAAACATAACCTAGAACCAAACACTTAAAACCCTCAATTGAAAACATCAAAAATCAACAATTGGAGCACTAAAACACAGAGATCATCAAAAAAATCATAAATCATAAACAACAATTATAAGTGATTTCATCTTATTTTCTTTTTAATTCTGAGTTTAGGGTTTTGATTTTGCACTAAATCAAATAATATGGGGATTTTAATTTTTCCTGCTAATTTTACATAATTCATACTAGATTATAGTATTGTATAACTATGTTGATTCCCGTAGATACTAGGATTTCATACTAGAATTAGATAGTGAAAATCAATTTTCGACAAAAACCTCAAATTATACTTTTCAAACAAAAATCTCATGTCTAGGAGTTTTTCAAAACCAATGTTGGTTAACCAGATTGTTAATACAATGTAAAAACATTTTCATCATGTATTAAGTCTCATGAATGTTCATACGAAGTGCATAATTCATATGCATTTTTCGTTTCATTCAACTAGAGCAATATCAAAATTGGTTGTGCATTACGGTTTGCTTAAAAATAGTAACTTTATTATTATTATCCTTTTTGATCGAGTCAAGCAAACCACACATCTACATTACTCGCATATAGACACACACATAGAAAAATCAATGACACATTCTATGATTGTTTATTTAGTCATTTTAATTTCCTTCATAGGTGAAATCTTGCCAGTATCAAATCAGGAGCACTACAAACGTACTAAAGTATATAAACCCCAAATTCACCAATCAAAACAAATGGATGATGACATTAGGTAATCTTATCATACTATAGAGGATTGAATTTTCCATGAAGGTAGATTCATTACTCTATCCTTTATTGAACAAAACAATATGCTACCTCATTTCTAAGTAATAGGCCTTGAATCCTTTCTAACACTTAATGAACCTATATGTCCATGTTTTGTGACTGAATTTTACCACTCTTTTGAAGTCAAAAGAAGTGTGGACGACTATCCCTACATTGAATTCAAGCTTGGTTCCTTCACTTTTCAACTAAGCCTCTCCATACTCTCAAGGATTTTTAATACTTCATCAGGAGGATCTATCTTTTACACCCATGAGTGGTCTTTAAACGCTCTCGACACTCACTTCAATAACCGCTTCTTTCATCCTGAACCTGAGCTTGTCAAACAAACTATCATCATTCCAAGAACTACCAATCGTAAACTTTAAAAAGAACCGAACACACTTGATAAACATCAAACGCGTATCGTAATAATATATAGTATTTTCCGTTAGATAAGAAAATTACTTTAGGAAAAGTAATAGTATATCTTCCGAGTGTCGTATCCACGATGAGAGATGAATTAAAATCCATGTAAATGTTTTGTTTGATGCTTGAATGATAAATATTTTTGTTTTTGGTTTTTAAACTAAGTATATATAAATAAAAACAAACTATATAAAACTAGAAACAATAAGCAAGCAAATAAACGAAGAACGATATTTGTTTGATGCTTGAATATCAAATATTTTTGTTTTTGGTTTTAAAAGTAATTTTAATCTCTAAAAATTACCAATCTAAAATTACTAATAATAAAACTACCAAATTTAAAGCTATAAAACTACCAAATTTAAAGCTAAATGATCTAAAAGATATTTAAGAGACGATAATGCTTGCTAAATGATATGAAAAGTTCATCAAGTGTAAATTAAGATTTATTAACGAATTAATTTCCTCAGAAAAGATAATTATCTCACAATGTTGGTTTATTTTGACAAAAATCTCTCAAAAAGCTATTAATTACTAGATGTATAGTTTGACTATTTCTCCGACTTTTGCCCTTTGAAATTTTCAAACTAATAAATCTAAATAATCAAAGATTATTAATTAATTAAACCCTTTTTCAAATCCACACTTAATTTCCAAATCACAATATCACTTAACAAGCACTAATTAAACTACTCACTAGCAACAATCATTCTAATAAGCATCAACATATTATCAAACTACAAATTATGCTACTTTATACTATTGATTAAAAAGAAGGAAGAAGATTAGAACCCGAATGATGAAACCGATTCGAATATTACACCACCCGCTCTTATAAACTTAATTAAACTTTTAAAGTTTAAGACTTTATTAGTTTTAATTTCACTAATTAATCAATAAAGTTTTGAGCTTTATTAATTAATAAGCTAGGTAAAAACTTAAAAAGCTTGGAACTTTAATAGTGAAACTAGTTTATAAGAACCATAAGCTCCTCGCCTAAGTGTAGAATAAGATCCATCAACAATAAAACAAACAAAGTTAAAGTGCACAATAAACAATAAGCTATTAAGACAAAATAAGCTAGATATTATTCTAAAGACAATAAGCTAATAAAAAGATGAAAACTTTAGATCTAAATCTACCCGAAACTAAGGTGTTCAATCAAGTGAACTCGGATCGGGTATAATTAAGGATTTAGATCTAAGAAAAATAAGCTAGAATTAAAAAGCAACAAACTTTATGCTAGAAAATAAGCTAAAAAGACAAGATCTATTATTTTTAGATCTAATCCACCCGAAACCAAGGTGTTCAAACTTTATAAAAGTGAACTTGAGACGAGTAATATTAAGGAATAGATCTATAAAATAAGCTACTAGACTAAACTACTAAAAGGATTAAACTAAAAATAGATCTTATTCCACCCGAAACTAAGTTGTTTAATCAAGTGAACGCGGATCGGGTATGATTAAGGAATATATCTAAGAAAATAAGCCAAAAAGCAAACAACTTTAAGCTAAATAAAAGAAAAATAAGCTATTAAAAAAAGTTTAAGCTAAGATTAAGCTTACCAAAATCTAGGAAACACATGTAACATCCGAGAATTTTCGAAATTTCGAATGACGATTTTACCCTTTGACTTTTAGGGTATGGCTTGACTTATAAGAACGACCATCTAAAGCACGTTTTCATTATTCGGACTCTAAAGCAATTTGATGTAAAACGACATTCCTGACAACTTTTTAGTTTTGACCGAGACCCGAAAACAGTCAGAAGGTGACTGAAATGCCCTCGCAAGATTTTAGAATCAAGAACGAGTACCGGCACAAAAATAATTAAATTACATTTAATTATCACGTTTTATTAAATAAGAATATTTAATAAATTATTTAACATTTATTCAGTGACGTTGTTGAAGACGCAAATATTCGACGTAAAAGGATCATTTTACGACAGTTTATCATAAATATACAAAATAAATAATAAACGTTTTAAATAAATTTTATAGAACGTTTACGAAAATTAGTCGAGTGAATACTCATTTTATCAGAAAAATAATTTAGAAAACAATGGCGAAAGTTTCGTGCGTTGAATCATCCGTTAAGTCGCTCAAACGAGTCCCGAACCGATATTATCAAAACCTAATACTAAACATAACAAAATAACCTAGAACTATGGGTATATCATTCAAGTTATAAATGTTTATTATATATATAAAATTTATCTATTAAATTTTCATTTTCCATCTCAACTTATACACACACACCACTCTCTCTCTCTCCCCCATTTCTCCAGCCGTCGGATCCGGCCAACCTCCGGCCACCACCGCCGCGCCAAAATAAAAAATGAACCTCATCAACCGATCTATCCGATCCCCAACACCACTCGCCGCCACGCACCTCCCCTTCGTCCCTACCCACGCACCACCGCCACCACAACCACGACCCACAAGGGTGCGTTGGTTTGTCTGCTCCGCCACAACCACAAGGGTGCTTCGTTTATTACATACAAACCCAAAAAACGTGCGTCCGTTTTGTTGTTAAACAACCCAAGGGTGATGTTCGGTGGCTTAGCAACAAAGGGTGCGTTGGTTTTGTTATAAACCTCCCGACGAGGGGCGTTTAGTTTTGGTTCACAACCACTAAGGGTGCGTTCGGTTGGGTGTTGCAAGAAAAAAGGTGCGTGGGTTATTTGGCAGCAGCAAGGGCCTGCGTGTGGTTTGTTTAATACACTAGGGGAGTTCGTTTGGTTTTGTTATTCACGAAAGGGGTGCGTTTGGATTGTCACAGCCGCGGGTGCGTTTGGTTTTGCACCGCGGCGGGTGCGGTTGGTTTGGTTGTTCGCCGTAAGGGTGCGTTTGGTTGACGGGTCAGCAGCTAGGCTGCGTTTGGCTCAACAGCCACCGAGTAGGGTGCGTTGGTTTTTATATAGAAACAAGAAAGGGTGCTTTTGATGTAGGGTGTTTGTCTCGGTGACAACCCACCCCCAAGGGTGTTCATTTCGGTTGCAGCCCACCCGAAAAGGGGCGTTCGGGTTGGGTTATAAAACGCAGCGGGTGCGTTTGGTTGTTAAAATGCGTAGGGTGCGTTTGGTTGCGTTTGGTTTGTATTAAAATAGCCGAGGGTGTGTTTGGTTCCCGGTTTAACAACACAAGGTGTGTTTGGTTGGCTGAAATACAACAAAGGGGTGCGTTTGATTATTTATAAAACGCAACAGGGTGCGTTTGGTTTAACAGACTCGCACTGAGGGTGCGTTTGGTTTAACGGAAAATGGATAAGGGTGCGTTTGGGCTGTGGAACACCAAGTGGGTTGGTTTGGTTTGGCTGTGACAGCCACCAAGTGTTTGTTTGTTTGGTTGGGTTTGCAACGCAGCGGGTGCGGTCGGGTTTGTGGGTTAACAACCGACGAGGGTGTGTCGGGTTGGCTGTCAAACAGCCGGGACAGCCGGGGGTTTGTTTGGTTTGATAATCAGACACAAAAGGGTGCGTTTTGTTTTGCACCATAAATATATTAATTGTTTCATTTATTATCGATTTAATGTATATGTGATGAAATCTGTTTAAACTTGCGACGTCTAAGTAAAATATGATATTAATATTTAAAACGGGATTGATATTAATGTATAAGCAATATTAAATGTATTTTAGATGAGTTTTGAGCTAAAAACGGACTTTGGCGCGTTTTTATAACGGATAATTGTGAGCAGAAAACGGAACATGGGATTCGGAGTTCGAGATGTTGAAAAGTTAGACTTTGGTTTACAAAATATAACAAATTATATTTTGACGGACGTTTTGATATAAAACGGGACTTTTAAATCCCAATAACGAGGAAACTAGAGTGAAATCGGAATATACACTTTAGTAGAAAATAAGTTAATTTTAATATATATTAAATCTGACAGATCTATTAATTAAACGATTTGAGCACTTTCGAGTCCGTTTCGGCCTTCCGGCGAAACACGAAAGTTGTTCGTAATGACGTTTTACTTTGCCGCGAGGCTTGTCGGTTTTAAAATTGAGATATAGCGGGTCAAGACTAAAGGTCAACGTAAAAGTCAACGGATATTTTAATTAATATTAATACCTTATGAGTACGATTTTGAGTGATAAAATAAGGTCGGTTAATATATTATTTCAATTAATTATTTTAAGAACATTGTTCGCGTTCTAAAATCGATAGAGTCTTATATAGTAAACTTTCTGTAAATATACGAGACAAGTTATGATTGGACGAAAAATAGTAGATATATATAAAATATCCTAAGGGTTAGGGTTTAAAGACGCGCAAGTGGATTTCTCATCACATGTATGTATGTAGGTATGCATATAAAAATATGTATGGTTTCGTCGTCACGATGTACGCATCGTTAATCGTATTTAATACGTGTATTATAATCGAGCGACATAATTATAGGTCGTGGTCGAGATCGTTGCAGATTCGGTTGTGATTTATTTGGATTATTTGATCGTGGTCTTTGATCAAGGTGAGTTTATAGCCCCATGTCTTACTGGTTTTACATATATTTTTGGGGTGAGAACATGCTTGTTTACAAATGCATTTACATGGTTGATTACCTGTTTGGTTTACATACTCATTCTCATATCTCGCGTTGAGATACAATACTTGTTTTCATCTATGAACGAAACAACTTTATTTTCACTTATATGATTACGGATTAGCTTAGGTTGCATGAACTGTGAATCACTCGGAGGGTGAGCGCGAATGTTATAAAATAGATCTATTCGGGATTGACAGTCCCCGTTCGGGTGATTAGCGATCACTGGGCAAACGAACGTTATACCATGTCGGATCACGTGACTGGCTTGGTAGACTCAGGGCCAGCACAACAAATATCGGATCGCGACTGGCTTGGTAGACTCAGGGCCAGCGCAACAACGTTCACATGAAAATGAACACTCACAGTGCCTGAAAAGATTGGCATACAATTAAGTCTACGTAGCGGTTTCATGAACTTAGAGTAATCGTAATCATGGTTTATTACACACAGGGATGTTTACGTTGCCTTGAATAAAGTGGCAATACATACTTTGAACAATGGAGATCCAACTTTTATACTTATACTTTTGTGACTATTTAGGGATTGAAATAGTCATGCATATTTTACAACTATTTGATTTCTATAAATCATACATACATTTTGGAAGGACATTTAATGATTTAAATGGTCATACACATTTTACAGAACTTTAGTTCAACATTTGTATTTACAAAAACCTATGAACTCACCAACTTTAATGTTGACACTTTTAAGCATGTTTTTCTCAGGTGAATTAGATGCTTGGATTATTTGATGTGCATTGGAGTCTAAACTGACAAGATTTCAATCATGGATTTCTACTTACATACAATTGATCAAATCTCGTTGTATTGCTTTCAAGCTTTTTATGGTGATGCAATGATGGGACAAATGTTATATCAATTTCAAGAAAATCAACGAGATTATTTTTCAAACGACACATTTAGAGGTCGTTCTCTTGTATCTAGCGCTGTGTATTATGAAGTAGCACCCCAAGTGGTATTCCGCTGCGTTGTGATTTTTGGGGGTGTTACAGATTGGTATCAGAGCACTGGTTATAGAGAACTAGGTTGCATATTTTACCCTAGACTATAACCGTTTTCACAAACATTGCATCACATCAAACATTTTCAAAGTGCATACACGCTACTTGCTTATGTGCTTACATTACGTGCTGCATTAAGTGCTTACGTGACATACATATATATAATATATATATGCTTGCATTCCCTTCGCGTATATCGTACGCTTATTTATATAAGAGTTATTATATAAATACCAGAATATTTTTAAGACATTGTGGGTTGCACAATGGTCTCATTCTACTCGTCAGACATTGTGAGTTGCGCAATGGTCTCACTTCGTTCTCAGACATTGTAAGTTAAACAATGGTCTCTAAGAATATTATTTTCTTCATAACTTTATATAATATCGTATTACACGGAGGCCGTTATAATTCTGTTTACATGGGATTATGTATGAATCTAAATGTTACAAGTCTTGTATAGGCGGGACTTGTAATAGGAGGATTGATATGGTAATCGCTATGTTGACTCGTTCATAGAGACCTTTACCTTGTTTACTCTAACCGAGTACTCATTATCTATCTTGAACTCTATGTAGTTCCCTTGATAGTTTTACTTTTCGCCTCCGAAGACGAGTTTTAAACACTCGTCTGATACTCATTAGAAGCACATGCATCGTCATGTACTCTTGATTCATTATTTTCGTAAAATCTTCCATCATTTTATAAAGCTCGTTATTTGTTTCAATCCATTCTTTACTTTCAACAAAAGGAGTGACTTCTGGAATTTCCTGAGGCTGATGATTATCGAACTGCTGTGGGGGTTGAATATGGTCAAAACCGAAAGAATTGAAATTTTGGTTCATCAGGTGACACTGAAAAGTCGCATGAGGTCCCCCACAGTTATCACATCAAAGATATTGTTGAGAAAAACTCGGTGAATTTTGTAGATAATAATTATCACTAAAGTTTTGATTGTAGCACGGTTCCTGCTCATAGACAAGCGGTACCCGTGGTGGACAATCAAACCCATAGTGAGAATCGTTCCCACATAACTCACACGAGTATGTCTCGTACTGGGGCTGTGGAGGTTGGTTGAAGAAGTTCGGTGTTTCATTATAAGAATAAGGATTTGGGTTATAGACAAACTCATTTCCGAATCCTACACTGCTACAGCTCGGACAGTTTCCACCATTAAACGGATCTCCACACCACGAGCAACCAAAATGGTTATACGAAGACATGTTGAAGAATTAAACGGATAAAAGGATAAAGAAGATAAGAATTAAATGAAGTAAGAGGATAAAGGAGAATATTTTTTGAAATTTTTTATAAATATAATAAAAAAAATTTTTTTTGGTATTTTTAATAATTATAAAAGAAAAGGAAAAATAAAAATAAGAAGAAAAATATTTTTGGATTTTTATATTTTTTATAAGAACGAAAATAAACTTTCCGAAGAAAGGATCTTCAAAGCTCGAACACAAACAATCCCGTAAAAATTGCTACACCTCTCCCCGGCAGCGGCGCCATTTTGATTTCTTTCAAAAAACCTCTTAATAATATATATATATATATATATATATATATATATATATATATATATATATATATATATATATATATATATATAATAAATACATATTGTATACATAAGGCAAAGTCTATCATACAAATTTTTTCTTAAGAAAGAATAAGAATAATCACACGGGTATGTTTCCTCGGTGAAAGGTAATGGTAAATTCGTTATATCGCGAATCGAGCTTGATTTCATTAAACGATTGATTTTGGAATTCTTACACCTAATAACGCAAAGGGAAAGCATATAAAGGCACACTAAACTAGAAAATTAAAACAATTTAAAAACCTACGACATTAAAAAGTAATTAAAAAATGCAAATTAGTTATCTAAAAATGACAAATTAAAACTCTAAAAACTTAAAATGCAAAATTTTAATCTAAAATAATAAAAGTAATTTTTGAAAAAAAAGAAAATATTTTTTTTTTGTATTTTTATTATTTTTAAAACTATTTTAAAGCTTTTAAAACTAAAAATTCAATTAAAAATATAAAATGAAACTGATAAATTATAAAAAAAATCTAGTAAAAGTTCTTAGTAAATAAAATTAAGAAAAAAAAGAAAGTTTTTTTTAACAAAACTCAATTTAAACTAATTAAAACCATTAACTTGACTTATTAAGTTATATTAACTCTAAATAAGCATAATTAAGCATGAAATAAGCAGAATTAAGCATAATAAGCAAGTGAATAAGCTAAATAAGAAAAATATAGCTAACAAGTGAAAAATGAGAAGTACCTTTGTCCCAGCTAAACAGGGACTTACATGCTCTTGAGAGCTTAAATCAACAAGCTAGCTTAATAATAAGCTTTTGAATAAGCCCTTCCAGAACTGGCTTATCTTCCAAATGGCTTATTCAAGACCTTTTCTAGGTAACTTGAGTAATGAGCTTATTAAGTTAAACTTAAAATAAGCTTAGCTTAATAAGAAATAGCTTAGAAAGTAATAAGCTTATTAAGGTAATTTCAAAACATATTAAGACAGATTGCTTATGAGTAAAAACAGTAGTAAAAACACAATTATAAATGAAACTTGAAATTTATTAATTACTTGAAAAGTTTACAAGCTTAAAAGGAAACATTACATTAATAAGTAGAAAATTACATTAGCTAAACTACACTACTCCTAAAACTAGATATCTCTCTCTGTGTGTGATTCCTTTATTTATAGTGGATTGAGGAGGAAGATTATAGGCCTGTCAGGAGCGTCTCCCTTTCCTGAAGATCAGTGCTGCATGGATATAGCTATGGTTGTGTACAAGATTAGTATACTATGGATTTTAAAGTTCACGAATGTAGTAAAGTTAGTACTGTGCGTTTGATTTGTAATAATTGCCAGAGTTGTCCGAATAAAGCAGGTTTGTACCGCTTGCTTTGTACGATATCGGACAGTACTAGCTTTGTACGATATCCTTATTGATTTTAAGCTCGTATTTTTGGAGATTTATTAAAGATGTGATTACGAAGACAATTGAATATCACTTATTTGATATTGTAGTTGAGTTTTACATATGCGTGTTCTTATCATACCTTTTAGCAGGAGGTAACTTGTTCGTGCTTATAAACGATGTGACGAAGACTTGACGAATCTAGTAAAGGTGTGTGATTTTTCTTAAGGTGCTTAATGCTTACATTTGCTATCACTTAGTATGTGTCTCATAGAAGATGAGGTTTTTTGTCACGACGGTTGCGGTCTATTATATTTCACGATTTATTATAATTCGAGTCACGTGGATCGTTGCAGACATACAGACACAAGTTTGGGAGCTTCTACTGTTCATCAAAATTCGTTATACTCGGTTTTCTTCAGTCGTTGATCACTACTAGAGCCTACAGGTTTCGAGATTCAAGAGATGTAAACATATGGGTTTCAGGGGAAGCTTATAGATTAAATGTTTAACCATCTACATGCACCACTTGAGGGGAAGTGTTTTGTTACTACTGCTAGTTATTTATTACTACTACTAGTTTGTGTTTCTACTGCTCAAAGTCATTTTTCGTATTATGCTTCATGGCGGGTATTTTGAGTATTGGAAGGTGGATTAGTAGTTGTGGTATATGGTTGGTAGCTGTTATGATCCAAGTTGCATATCTACGGAAGACTCTTATTAGATGATTACAAAAAGGGGAAGAAGATTACAGGTTTATTGATTTGCCGCGAGCCTTATTATATGTGGTGACATGATACAAAGGAAGCTTGGACGTTTTTTTTCATTCTGGGAGATGATTAATCTCAACTTCGGGGAAGCTTATGGTTTATGTGAAGTTCGTACACGACTTTGTTTATTTTGTCATCATCAAATAGGGGAAGATTGTTGGGATTCTTGATTTGATGAGACAAAATGAATAAAAGAATGAAACAAAAGGATCAAATTCGTCATTATAAAACTCTACAAGCTAGTGGAGAAATATAAAGATTTGGTCAAATATTCTACAAGATAATTAGGAAACATATTAATGTGGTTTAATGTAATTTAAATAGTTTCCTTATCAATTGATTAGCTTCCTTTGTAAGCCTTAATATCCCTCTATATAAAGGGTATTAGGTGTGTAGGTTTAAACATAGAAAAAATATGTAAACACAGTAAAGGTGTGTGTGTGTGTGTGTGTGTGTGTCTAGGCATCAAGTCCTTTAATGGACGCCTATGGTTTGTTTGTTTAAGCCTCAAGAATCTATGATTCCTGTTACTAGTTAGAGTAATCGTTCTAGAATTGATCATCTAGAATTGGGGCTATGTAGAACGTTTGATTATTAATGAAGAACACCTTGTTGAATATCTTTGTTCTTATTCTACTTTGTTTTTATAACTTATGAACATTGATATTATCCTAGATAATGGTCTAAACAACCTGAGCTTAAACGATCCAACGATCTTTAGGTTTCCACAATAAGCAACTAAAATAAGCTGAAAAAGACTCAAAAAGATATTAAGATAGCAGACCTTAAAGTTAGACTTAAAAGGACTTTTGACAGTTTTTAAGTAGTATTTAGGGCACATAAGCTCTCATATAAGCTAAAAGCTTCAACAGAGTTAGAGTATACTAAGAGGACTCAAATAAGCTAAACTTAAGAAAATTAACTAAGAATTAAAGCTAGCAAAAAGACTTTAAAAGATGACATTTCACAAACTATTTTTGGCTTTTTAAGAAATTAAGACAGATTTTTTTTGGTTCAAAAACTTAACAAGCAATTCCTAGGATTTATGACTTAAAAACAAATGTGCATTGAATTCAAATCAAGCTTAATATGAGAACAATGACCACTCCTTAAACTTACATTCATTAATAAGCAGTTTGAAACACCATTTAATAAGACAGAAATGAGGATATGATAAAACAACTAGACAAATTAAGAAAAACTCAATCAATGCTTATTAAAACTAACCCTAAGACCAAATTTAAGCTCACTAAGCTGTCTAAAGATCCAAGAGTCAAGGCGGTTTTAACTAAGTTAAATCTGCTTGTGCCAAACACCCCTTTGAGATCTTAAATTCCATTTTTAAGCTTAAAAAGACTTAATAAGCTGCATATTTGTGAAAACAGATTGAGATCTAACATTACTAAATACAATTAAGCAAATTCTAAGGATTAATAAGCACAATTGAATAAGCTACTAAATTAAGCTAAAAATTAAGAAATAAGATAGTTTAAGCTATATTAACTCTGAATAAGAACAATTAAGCATGAAATAAGCAGAATCAAGCATCATAAGCAAGTGAATAAGCTAAAAAGGAAAAAATAAAGCTAAAAAGTAAAAAATGAGAAGTACATTTGTCCCAGCTAAACAAGGACTTAAATGCTCTTAAGAGCTTAAATCAACAAGCTAGCTTAATAATAAGCTTCTGAATAAGCTTCACAGAATGGCATATCCTCCAAATGGTTATTTAGCACCCTTTTAAGGTAACTTGAGTAATGAGCTTATTAGCTAAACTTAATAAGCTTGACTTATAAGAATTATGTTAGAAAGTATGTGCTATTAAGGTAATTTAAAACATATTTAGGACAAATGTTTTTTTTTTTTTTTGTTTATGAGTTAAAAACAGTAGTAAAAAACAAATTATAAATGAAACTTGAATTTTATTAATTACATGAAAAGTTTACAAGCTTTAAAGGAAACATTACATTAATAAGCAGAAAATTACATTAGCTAAAATACACTACTCCTAAAACTAGATATCTATCTTTGTGTGAATTCCCTCCTATTTATAGTGATGAGAGAAAGATTCTAGGCCTTTAGGAACGTCTCCCTTCCTTTTGATCTCAACCCTTGATCCTAAATCCAATCATTTGAGCCCTTGGATCTCTACACGTCTCAACAACCAATGATAGTGCTTAGGATTTCCAGCGTGGTATTGTTGTGTAAGGAGTGTCAGGAGGCCCTTCCCAAAAGCTCGTAAGCGTGAGAGTTGAATGAGGTGGATTGATTTTACCTGTGGTTACTTCTTTAATGGTTGAAAATGGGGGGGGGCGAAGAACCTTGTGACACTGTGATTTCTTTTGACTGTGTTATAAGTTTTTGATTTTGGATCCGGGTATTTTGATTGGGCTTTGTCTTGGGTTAAAGGGTTATGGCTTGGATTTAGTAAATGGACTTGGTTAATACATAAGGTTTATTAAGAAAGGGCTTATGTTTTAATAGTATAAATCATAATGGGCTGACCCGGCCCATTAAATGGTGTTAGGATCGATCGGATATTCTTTCGAGTCAATAAAAGATGTACTTTTATAAAACTGATACTTTCACGAGTCGAGACGGATAAAATTGGAAAATTAATATTTTTAGAAAGGTCATGCTGAAATTTATTAAACTTTATAAATGCGTTGAAAAATATATTTTTATTATCTAACTAATGATAAAATGAAGAATGACGTTAAGTGTCGAGTTTAGGTCAACATTTACGGTTATTGAGTCAACTTTGGTGTGTCGGGTCACTAAGAGACGAAATACACTAAAAGATAAAATATTTTCGAAGATGTTTCAAAATGTCAAGACTTGTCAAAACTTATAACTTTTGAAAGTACGTTTTGAAAAGGATACGCCGTGTCTACTTATGCTCGGATGATCAGCTCTCGCGTTAAGCGTTATTCATTGTACATCATTCTTAAAAGACAACTATATGCTAGGTTGTCGCTAGGACAGTGAGATTCCTCTTCACTTGATTGATTTCTTTTGATCCACAACTCGCATAAGGTGAGTTCATAGCCCCACTTTTACTCGTTTTGAATAAATGTTTTATAACTTGGGGTGAGAAACATTGCTTGATTTTTAAACTGGACACAAGTACTATACGTGAGATTTCCCTGTTTATGTGTTGCCTAAGTAGCGTTAGACCGCTATTGCCCGAATCATCATGAACCGTTAATTACTGTAACCGTCCTTTGGTTAAGTGAGTGCGAGTGAATAAATAGATCTATTAGGACTAATTATCCCTATCCGGATATGAAGCACTTACTAGTCCGAGTTGGACACTTGTAAGGGCAAGCAATTAATTGGCATGTTATATGCTACGTGAATTGAGCGTCGGTGTCATGAACTTAGTGCAACGTAAACACCTTTTTATGTGAAGTTGTATCTGTTATAACTGTCGCATACGTTTTGATAAACTTGTGGTCCACACTAATTTCGTTTGAACTAAACCTATGAATTCACCAACTTTATGTTGACGTTTTAAGCATGTTTTTCAAGTACTTAGCTTTGGACTTCTCTGATGTGCTATGTGGAGTACACGTGCAATATGATATCATCTTTCAAGACTTTATTATCATTCATACTCGTTGTCTTTTGAAAACTTAATTATGCTTCCGCAACGTTTTAAATTTCATTTCAAATCTTGTAAGACTTATCCATTTTTAATAAATACAACGAGTTATGATTTTTAAAACGTCCATTAGTGGTCGTTCTTTGTACTTTGTGTGATGATTATTATGACGTCACGCCCCCGGACACGTATTCCGTCCAGGCCCCGTTTGGGGGTGTGACAGCAGAAGGGAGTAAAACTTCCCTTTGATTATTAAATATGATTTCTAAATCTTTCCATAAAGTGCTTGGATCATCATAATTCGAATACTTGAATTATAGCATTTCATCAATGTGTTGATGGAGGAAAATATCAGCTTTCACTTTGGTTTCCTCTGTGCATTTGTTGCCCTTTTGTATCGTTGCTAAAGCACCCATTGATTTGAGATGCCTTTTAACATATCCTATCCATTGTATATAATTTGCTCCAGTTATGTCAAGAGCTGGAAATTTGAGTTTTTCAATGTTCGACATTTTGTTGCTAAACATAAATGGAATAAATAATAGAGTCAATATCAAAATCCATATATACCAATAAGTAATGCAATACAATACAGTGGGAGAGCTATAAACAAATACATAACTAAGAAAAGTTTAAATTCATGAGCTGGGAGTTGAAAAAGCGGAATAAGAAGTAAGGCAAGCATAATGGTGACGACAATGAGAAGCGGGTGAATCATCTTTGAAGAGCTTCTTTGAGCAAAAACTTGATATAAGATATGGGATGATTTGTTTTGTGAAAACTTTGTGGATTGACAGATTTGAATTTATAGCGAAAAATATAGACGTTGTAAAGCTGTTTGTTTCTATTTATAATCGTTAAAGAGTTGTTGTGTATATATATTTTTATAAAAGTTTTTATAAAGAAATCAAAATAAAAAATAAACCCGGTTAACACATTATGATAAATACAAAATATAAAAATTAGTAAATATGAGAATAAAAATTAGTGTACGTAAATAAATAACAGTTAAGACATAAATAAAAGTTAGTTACCGCATAAGTAAATGTTAATTGCGTAAAGTAAATGTTGATTGCATAAATAAATGTTAAGTGCAATAAAGTAAATGTTACTTACGTAAATAAAAGTTAGTTGCAATAAAGTAAATGTTAATTGCATAAATAAAAGGTTAGTGATAACAATAATAAAAGTTAGTGTAATAATAAGATACAAATAGTTAGTAGTCCCAAAATTGTCATATGTCCATGATAGAATATCATATGTGTCCATATAGTTGATTAAGATAATCGTGCCTCTAATTACCATTCTAAATTGTTAATAAGAAAATTGTATAACTTTATTAAGTTTCTTTTGAAGTTTATAACGCTTTACTAAAACGAGCGTGTCTTTGTTAATTATGAATGGTTTTGATAAAATGAATACTTTTTGTCGATTACGAAATCAACTTAAGAAAATATTTACTTCGAACAGATTTTCTAAAACTTACTTGATTATAACGACGTGAACGATCGTGTTGATAACGTGTTGTAATTAACTAGTTTTATCACAAGATTACCGATATAATCAAGAACTTCAAAGAGCCATTGAGGAAATATGAGAAGGATTAGAAAGAGATAAGAAAGAAGTATTACCTTAATAGGTAAATTGGTGCAAGTTCTTTCATTGTTTTTATTGGTGTTTATACTAGTTACAAACACTATAGAATTCAATGTTTACACTTGGGTAATCATATAGGTGTATTATTGGTCTACAATTGAAAAAGATGACATATATTATATGCATACATTAACTGATTATTCATAACAGAAATCTATTATTATCTATCATATTTGTACTTTTGAGCTTGTGTTTGGTTTGTTAAAAGAAAAGCTTGTGTTTGGAGCTTTGTGCCTTGCTACTTTTTTAATTATTAAAGTTTTAATATTTCAATCGACGTCAACATACAACTGGTGATATATCATTTCTCACACTTAACCATCGTAACCTTACTAACTAATTTTTTTCAACTTCATAAATTAACGCACTCATCTTACATTTTAGAGTAAATTACATCATTGGTCCTCAAACCACGCCCGATTCTCGCATTTCGTCCTAAGTTGTTTGAAATCGGAGTTTTAGTTCCCAAACTTTTCATATTTTTTTTTCGCGTGTGAACTTAATCACCCATAAACCAAACACCATGTACACAGGTGCCATCACGAGCTGATCCGCTTCAAAGCAAAGACATCAATACTCTTATCCAGCGAAACAACAATTATAGGTGGAAATGAAATTGTTAAAACCGATCCAGAAATTGTGAAAATGAAAGCACTTCACAAGTAACTAAAGTATTACTGTATGATTTATGAAAACTTAATGTAAGCATCTAAGTAGCATTCTCAACTTCACGAGGGTTAGATTTAACAGAAAAATGGTTGAATGTAGCCCGAGTGCATATCTACTTTATACCCATCTCTTGAGATGTGTGACAACAAAAGGAATGTCTCGAATGACTGAACATCTTAACCAGCGCAACGACAATTATAGGGTCTGAAGTTGCATACTGTTTAAGTTTGCTCCATAGAAACTTAATTGATACAAAGCCCAAGTGAGTATTCACCAACGCGTGAACAAACCATCAAAATCCAAGTTGTGAGCACTTTTCTCCCAAATTTATAGCAAACTTCTGAGAAAAATCTGTTTTTTTTTATGATCACAGTAACATTAGGAAACAATTGGATCAAGTATATTGCCGACTAAAATATATGGACACCATTTGTTCACACGTGGAGGGTATTGAACATCATTTGTTCATATGTGAAGAGCATCGGATACGAAATATTGTTCTATAGAACTTACAGGTTTGGCAAGCTCTTGAGCTCTATCATCATCTGAACCCATGTGTACCTAGTGAAAGCTAAAATTTATTGATGGAACTGGTATTTGTTCCCCTCTCAACATATGCACCAGTGGTAACTCTAATTGTCATTGTGGAGGTGCTATCGGTTCGAAGAACAACTAGGATTGTGTGTTCATTTTGATAATTAAATTAGAAGTAACCTATCTAGGCATTGCTGCTATAGCTTGCTAGCATATAACTTGTTAAAAGCCGGGCCTTGCTTTGCGGATGAACTGAAGTTGTATAGTCTGTTAACAAAGGAAAGTAGAGTGTGATCGACCGATGGTATGAGCTCCTGTAAGAATATTATAATTTCAAGATACGTTTTTATAGCATATATAGTAAACGGAAAAAGATGAATGATGGCTAACCAGATAGAGTAACCATATCTTCGTGTGTCAACCCATTGCTCGAGAACAACTGAGTGAGTTGGTTGAGATTAGATGTCGGAGGAGGCAATCCTATCGTCTCAGCTATCAGTGACACTCTGATCTCTTCTCCCTGCTGGGATGTCGTAATCTAGTCCCCCAGTCTGCAATGCAATAGTTATACACGATGGATATGTGGTTTGAATCAAAGTTAGAAGGATAGTTGCGTCTTTTCACTAAAATATTAAGGGACTACTACCATTACTTGTTAATAGTAGTCTCTAACAATGTACTAAAAACATTTATATCAGTTGCTTTTCTTTTCGGAGAGTAAAATTACCCAGCAGAATAAACGCTTGTGGGTGGGGCTCGTGTTGTGTGTTGTGTGTGTGCGTGTGTGTGTGTAAGAGTAAGTGTTCATTCATCTGCTTACTATCTGGAAGCCAGCCCTAGCTGCGAATGCAACTATATCAGCACAAGAAACAACTCCTGGTCACACTTTTTCAAGTCTAAGTTTTTTCATTATCAATGACAATGAATCCACAAAGAAATGGATTATTTGTTGGGGAATCTTTTTCCGCTGTGTTTGAAGTTGAATCAATTAAGACTGATCCATCACAACCCTGTGAAACAGCATCCCATTTGTATAAAAACAACGTAAACAAAAGCAAGAAAGCACTACGTCTCATAATAATCTTACCCTCACAAACAATCGTGAAATAGAGTCTAACAAGACCAGCAGCAAGACCCTTGTCTTGAGAGAAGGCTTTACTAACTTCATATTTGACAATAGACTCAGCTGCCGAACATGAGTGAGAAGTAACCTATCTAGACATTCTTTAGAGTATTTTAGAAGTAACCTATCTAGGACAATTAGTTCGTTACTTTGATTTTATTTTAGAGAAAAATCATAAGATATATTCACCATATACTTTCCAATGGCTACAAAAATTTCCATCTGAAGGTTGTCCACATGTGAAAAAAAACTTCACATAAAAAATAACAGAGCTTTGGCAACGATTAGTCCACACTGCTACATTTCACATTTCAAAAAAAGCTAAACAGCTAAAAAAAACTGAATTTCCAGCAATATGAAGCTTGGAGCCTTGTAATATGAAGTAATAAATATTATCTAAACAAATTATGGCTAGTATCAAGAAGAGCATTGTTAATAACATAATCATACATGGTAAACAATATGTTGACATCCATAAAACTTAATAAGATTAGCAACAGCAAATTCATAATAAAAAAGTAAATCGTCACCAATAGTCGTTACAAGAACATACTCCATTTTCAAAATGGTGAAACCTTTTGGCATCACGTGCAACAATCAGTCTTCCAACGATCTTAGAGATAATCTTCAGTGCATTGTGGCAATCACCACAAACACGAAGATTTTTTATGATCCGTATTGGTGCACGGGGCGAGCTGGTCAAAAGGGCCTGAGATAAAGCAAGTCTTTCACTGTGTGCAAGAAGAGCTTCTTCCTTGCTTTCTGGGTCAATGTCATGAAGTACAAATTTCGTCTCAGGAACATATCCCACTTCTTTCATAGGCTGCTTTAAACATCTAAGCTGACTATATAACTTCTCGTGTTCAGGGTGAGATGTATCCCCTGCTCTATACTCATGGACTTTAGTTTTAATCTCGAGAGGATTATAGCCCGACAACTTCTTTTTCTCTTTTTCTTTTGCAACGTCCGAAGCCTTTACAGGCACAAGACCTGCCTTAGACTGTTCATCCAAACGAGATGGGTCTAGAAGCTGAACAAGTTCATAGCAACGATCCCCAAGTTCTGTTTCCCCATAAACCCTACATTGTTTCAGTAAGGTTTCCCAAACTTCTACAGTTGGCTCCATAGGCATTTTCTCAATAAATTCCAACGCTTCATTTAAATAGCCTCCACTCCCGAGCATATCCACTACACTCTTATAATGCTCCATAGATGGGACAATGTTATAATCCTTAGTCATGGACTCAAAATGCAACAACCCCTCTTTCATATCTCCCACGACACTACACGCGGTAAACACCCCATAAAACATCTGACTATCAGGCTTCAATCCAATCTTCTTAAACTCAGTAAACATATCAATTGCATCTTCCCCATGACCATTAGTCGCAAATCCTGTAATCATAGTATCCCATGTAGTCAAATTCCTTTGCGTCATTTTATCAAACACTTTATACGCATCTTCCATAGACCCACACTTGGAATACATATCCAAAACCTTATTAGAAACACTAACATCGACATTCGTAACCGACCTTACAAAATGCTCATGGACTTGTTTAGCTTGTTCAAGCGCTGATGCATCTCCACACTCATTGATCAAAAACAAAAATCTGGGTACATCGATGGAAACCCCATTTTGCATTAGTAATCTCAATACTTCGACGGCTTCTTTCAATTTCCGCTCTTTGCAAAATGCATCAAGCTCCTCGATCGTACCGCGTAGCCCCTCCTCCTCAACAACATGATTCAACTTTTCATTTGAAACATTACCATCATATGTGTTCATATTTGGATAATTATTGTTATAGTTTCCGGGATAGTGAGGTTCATTTCTATAAGTATTGGTGTTTTCATAAACCCTAAAATTAGGATTAGGGTTTTGGTGAAAGTGAGAGCCATAGTCAATTGGGTTTTGGACTGCTGCAGTGCTAGTGGTATAATAAGAATTTGATATAACAAATGAAAAACGTACCTTTTTGTATACAAGATTCAGGGATTTCATTCTTGCTAATTGAGACATTGTTTTATTAATTCCGATACATATAATCAGCAGCCCAGCGGTGTTTATGTGTGTGTCATTTTTTTCTAAGGTTTCTCTAACTTGCACATTTACCCCAAAAGTTTCAAACTCAAGTAAATATTTGGGTAAACTAGTCCTTGAAGTTTCATTTTTTCACGCTGGCCACTTTCAACAAAATTTTGTAGGGAATATCTCTAAAGTAGAATTTTTGTTACAAACCGACCACTATGCTAACACCCGTTGTTTTTTGTACGTTAAATGTCATCACGTGTCATTCACGTAAGGGCCTTTTAGTCATTACACTATTCACATGGACAAATTTTGCAGCGAAACATTGAGTTAGATATTAACTACCACACATTCTAATCAAACTCATTCATCACTCCTATCAAAATACACACACACACTTAAGAACACATTCTACCAATGTTGTAAAAATTCACCAAATTTGTTCATTAACGAGGTGTTCGGTGCTCACGTGTTGTGGCGGGGTTGTTTTTGACTTGGGTTTGTGTTTATCATTTGTCGTTTTCGTTTCGTGATTGTGTGTCTTATGAATGTGATTATAGCGATATTTTTTCCCTTTTTCGCACAGTGTAATATTTGTTGAACTTGTGGGTTTTTCATTAATAATTGGATATTGTATGTATCTCACATAAACAAATGAATGAAAACGATATGGGTTTATAAATGTGTTCAATTGTTATATCTTGAATTGACTAGTTATGGTGGCCTATGTTTAATTATAAACATAAAATTTGCATGACTCATTCTTAAATTCAAAGTATTAAATGAACATGTATTATATCAGTTAATATTATTAATATGCATGTGTTGACCAAACATATATGTTAAAATTATTAATTTAATATGTGGACCGGACAATTATGTTGGTTATTCATAGACTTTCGTCAACCATCAAAAGTGATGTGTTTGAAACGTCATAATTGTTCAAAAACATTGTGATTATTAACTGTTTTTTTGACTAGAAACTAAGTGCCACGAAAGGTGTCTATTTGATTATTTAAAGAGTCACAACAATGCCTATAAATGGCAGCCCCATTCCAACGTTTTCATTCAATTCAATACATACAAAATACATACGTTTGATGTTCATGTGAACTTTGTGTACGTTGCATAAAGTTTTATTTTTTGAGGTCGAATCCTAGAAAGAAATTAGTCACGAATCCCACCAGCGTAAATAGTGAGGGCTAATATTCTTTAATGATGGTGATTATCACGTCTTCAATTCCGTTTATATTATTACTAGAAAATTGGCCATATTCCAACAAACTTAAATAATATTAATCATGGATCAAAGTGCTGGTTTAAGGATGTTTAGAAGCGACACAATCAAACTAGACAGAATGGATTGGATGAACTTTACTCATTGGAAGGAAAAGATAAACTTTATGTTGACCGCGTTCAAGGTTTATTATGTTCTGGAAGGGCCACCAATTGGCGTGATGACTAAAGAGGAACAAAGGAAGCGTGAACAAGATGAAACACTATGCAAAGGATACATTCTGAGTACCCTCACTGACCATCTGTATGATCTATACACACCAATGAATTCTGCAAGGGAAATCTGGAATTCTCTTGAAGAGAAATACACCGTTGAAAAGGAAGGGGCGGATAAGTTCATCACTTTTAAATTCTTTGAATTTGCCATGGAAGATACCGTTTCTATTTTAGATCAAGTTCATGAATTTCTTATTCTAGTTTCTAAATTCAAAAATCTTAATATTAAAATCCCAGAAAAGTTATTGGTTGGGGCCATCATTACCAAGTTACCATCTTCTTGGCACAATTACAGGAAGAAACTGATGTACACTTCAGAGGATTTTACTTTGGATCCGATTCAGAAACATTTATGAATTGAAGAGGAAACTCATATTCGTGAAAAGAATATGAATGGGGCATCAACGTCTAAGGTTAATTATGTTGATTCGGGAAAGAACAATACAGAAAATGACAAGAAGAGGAAAGGCACATGGAATTCTTCCAAGGACAACAAGAAAGACAAGAAACCATTGTCTGAGGTTGTGTGCTAAAAGTGTGGTGACAAAGGGCATATTAAATGCTACTGCAAGAATCCCAAAAAGAAAAATCAGAATTCAAACAAGAAGAATGAATTTGCAAATGCAGTGGAACAAGTTGATACCATAGAAATCATTGCTATGGTTTCTGAAATGAACATTGGAATGATTCAAGAACTGCATATGGCTAGTGTGACAACAACAACTGATGATTAGTGGTATGATTCTGGTTCAAATGTTTGCAACAATAAAGACTTGTTCAAAACTTATAAGGAAACTGAAGATGGAGATGAAGTTATGATGGGTGATAATCATACTTCAAATGTTATTGGCTCAAGAAACGTAGAGATCCAATTCACATCTGGAAAGAAGTTAACCCTTATGAATGTTCTTCATGTTCCTAACATTAGGAAGAATCTTGTTTCTGGTTTTAAACTTTGTAAAAGTGGGGTTAAAGTTGTGATAGAATCAAATAAAGTGATTCTATCCAAAGCCAATGTATTTGTAGGAAAAGCATATGCTTGTGATGGCATGTTCAAACTCAATATCAATTAAAATTACTAATTCTGCTTATTTGCCTGATGGTAATTTTATTTCTAATTTTAATATCGATTGCTCTACTTTCAATTTATGGCATAATCGTTTAGGACATATAAATTATAGTACTATGAAAGATATGTTAAAACAAGGCATTATATCCTATAATGGTGAACATAAAGATAAATGTGAAATATGTGTTCAAGCAAAAATGAAAAGAAAACCTTTTTCCTAAAGTGGATGGACAATCTAAAATTTTAGAGTTAATGCATTCTGATATATGTGAATTGAATGGACAACTAACTAGAGGTGGAAATAGGTATTTCATAACTTTCATTGATGATTGCTTTAGATATACCTATGTTTATTTGTTGAAATCATAAGATCAAGCCTTTAAAACATTCAAAATATATAAGGCTGAAGTAGGAAATCAAAGAGGCTAAAACATACAAATTCTAAGAAGTGATAGAGGTGGTGAATACTTTTCATCAAATTTTCTTCCTATTATGAATCACTAGGTTTGATTCATCAAAGGACAACACCATATACACCTCAATAGAATGGTGTTGTTGAGAGGAAGAATAGAGTTTTGCAAGATATGATTAATGATATGTTAGTCAGTTTCCCCCTTATGTTATAATTTATTATACACCCGAGTGAAAGAGAGAATCCCAAACACTTATGTGAGGTGCTAGTATTTACTTTCCGTGCTTTTAATTACGAGGTCTAGAAGGTTGTGTTGTAAAATACTTTTAAAGAGTAGGTAAAATGACCCTCATATTGCTATTGTCTAGGTAGAAAAGCCCATTTGCTTGAGGACAAGCAAATCCTAAGTGTAGGGGTATTTGATGAGGTGTCATTTTATACACTTTTTAGGGGTCGTTTAACCTCCTAAATCGTGCATTTATGCCTAAAATAGGTACTTAATCGTTCCTTTTCAGGTATTTAGCATTTGGAAGGCATTTGGAGGAAATACACATGACTTGGGCTCATTTGGAGAAGAAACGAATAAGACTAAGAACCTACACCAACATCTCTCAAGAATTTCTACTCAGAAGCTAGAGACGACGTCACAGATTACACGTGACGCCGTCACAACCCATCTCAAAACGGCGTCACAAGATCTTCAAACGACGTCAAATTGTACGACCCAGCCCATTATCTAAAATATTATATTCATGACGGCATCACGATTAACACGCGACGCCGTAACAACGATTTTCCTATATATCCAAATCCGTTTTTAGGGTTTTAAGTGTGTAACTTTTGAGTAAAAGAAAGGGATGAACCCTAGTTCGTTTAGTAGCTGCTAGGGACGATTTTAGGGCTTCAAAACCCTATTGTACTTCCTTCAATTCATGTTTTAATCAAGTAAGACTATCTTAATCATTTAATATGTCTTGTTGTGTGATTCTTATCTGTTCTTACTTTATCTTTAACATGCTTGGCTAAACCTTCTATTATGTTTATTTATGATTGTATGAAACCTAGGATGTAGATCTTAGTGGTGTTGCTTCTTGTGATGAATATGCATGTTAGGTCTTAGAAACAACTTTTGTATGGTAAAACCTAGGATGTAGATCTTAGTGGTGATGCTTCTTGTGATGAATATGCATGTTAGGTCTTAGAAAACCAACTTTTGTCTGTTTCGTTGTTGATATGTCTAGGAAAACATGATTATGTAGAAAGGATACCATTGGGTAACAGTCTTCATACTACCTTACTTGTGCGTTGCCTTAACGAAATATTAAATAGACGGCGGGTTCGTGTAATTCGTTCATGACTTAGGAAATAATTACATAGATCATCACAAGTGTGACAAAGCAAAAACACTAGGAGAAGCAATCTAGGGAGTAATATATGATTAAATAAACACAATCTTTTATTATATTGTTATCACCAGTAGCGTAGTTTTTATTTAGTTTAATAGCTAAAACCAACCAAACCTCTCAAATACATGATTTACCTGCTTTCCTATAAACATAAAAATACAAAAAGAATCTTCTCTCAACCCTTAGAATTCTGTTAGACCGTAATCAAGCCTTCCCAACCTATTCCCCTAGAGAACGATAACAACCCCCGAGTCTTGCCTATACTACACTACAACGGTTAGGTACACTGCCTAGGGAGTTGTAAAACTTCTTGTAGAAGTCCCTTACGACAACCGCAATAAGTTTTTGGCGCCGCTGCGTGGGGAATAGTTAGGTTTTGATCATAGTTTAGCTTAGTTCTACTTGCTTGAATCCTTTCAAGTAAGATTTAATTTTCGCACATTAGCTTTCTCGTAGTCTATCTTTTCTTTGTGTGTTTGTTCGTAATTTCCATTGACTATTTCATTCTTCATCATGGAGCGTGCGAATCCATCTTGTTCTACCTCTAATAGTGAGTTTCTTGACCCTAAGAAAAAGAAAAAAATTGAGTCATGGATCGGGAACAGTAGGATCGTTGACTCATTTAACGGGTTGAATGAAATTGAATACTTTGATACCTTCCACACCTTGGAAAAATTAGAATATCACAAGTGGCTTTTGAAATACCCCAAACCATCATGGGTAAAGGCAAAGATAAGAACCTGTAACATTTCTGAATTTAAGATCAACATTTAAACCGAGCTCTAAATTCTATTTCTAATTTTTATGGAATTTATTATTTTTATTTTTAGCCGTTTTATCGAAAATCGTCGTTTTAGCTAGTTACGAATCGTGCCTTGAATATTTATCCATTTTAACGTTTGAGAAATCAATAATTCCATATTTTAGCTTCGAGAGCTTATTTATTTTCCATTTTAATACTTTTTGACTTTTATCCGCGTTTGGCCGAAACCGCGTCAAAATGGTGTTTTTACAATTTTTAATATTTTAACTACGTGTTTTAAAAACAAATATTGTAGTATAAATGTTTTAGAAAAATAAAAACAAAAATATAATTTATAAACATAACATAAAAACCAAACACCCCGTTTCTTTTTATTAGCTCTTACTAAACTAGAAACCAAACACCCTTTATGTTTTATCAACTCCTACTAAACCACAAAGCAAACACTCCTTTTTCCCTACCTTTTATTTAAACTCTACACTAATAATACTACACTTAATAAATAACAAAAAAAGGATATATGTATACGACCCCAAAGGGTCGACCCAAAACACAGTATTATTCACTTAGTAAAAATAAAAGCTCTGACCCTCTCTCTCTGGTTTGTATCGAACCACCAACAACCACCATAATCCACCATAAAATATCAATCTTACAACCACCTATACTAAAAATCACCATGCAAGGGTTTGATTAAAATCTTGATTTTTATAGTTTTCTTTGATTTTGGGTGAAGATCAAGCTTGAAGGATTTAAAGATTAGTATTTTTGGGAAGATTTGGGTAATTAAAAAGCTAGGGTTTAGTTATTTGGGGTCCTATTTGGTTTGGCTAAGACAAGGAAAAAAGGAGAGTTCGTGTTTTGATTTTTCCTTGCTTCTACTCATTATTGTGAGCCTTCTAAAACCCTCCTTGATTGTTATTTTCTTATGTTTATGCATACATTTTATTTTCATACTTTAGAATCCATGTGGTTGTGTGCTAGAATAATAATTAGGATGGATTTTGGTTGATTTTGAGGTGTTAGTGGAAGGAGATAAGTTAGTTAGGCGTATTTGTGAAGTTGTGATGTGGTGAAAATGGCTTTTGGTAGGGTTTTGAAACAGGTAGTTAACGCAGAAAATTACATCGCCCCTTTTGAGTGTCGTAAAAATGTTAAAGTTAAAATTTGATCTAAGAAAATGGTAGAGCTTGTTTTGACGATCGTTTCCATATAAGGATCGTCTCGTAACTCCTAAAAACGAAGTTTTTATGGCCAATTGAAGTTAGGAAAATTTTTACTAAAAATTTAGCTTTTCGGGAAAATAATAGTTACTATCAGATTTTTAAAAGGGTATTTTCGTCACTTTCGGGTCCGTTTCGGCCTTCGGCCGAAATATGAAAGTTGTTCGGAAGGCCGTTTTACTTTCGTGCGAGGATAACCAAGTCTAAAAATGAGTAATGACGGGTCTAAAAGCTAGAGCAAAATATGCGTTTTTCTTTTTATTTAAATTGCATCAAATCTGATATAAGGGCGTTTTCGTCCATTTCTGTCGAGTTTTGGGTCTCGGGTAAAACTAAAAAGTTGTTTAAAATGTCGTTTTACCTTTTTGCGAGGCGATCTAAGTTTAAAAACACCTTATGACGGGTCAAAAACTCAAACACAAAACTGCGTTTTTATAATAATTTTCTGCAGAAACTTGCAGGGGTATTTTGGTCATTTTCTGTTTGGTTTCGGGTCTCGGCTAAAACTAAAAAGTTGTCCAAAACGTTGTTTACATCAAAATGCTTTAGAGTCCAAGTCGTGAAAATGTATTTTAGTGGGTCGTTTTGGACGGGTCAGAATTGAGAAAAATATATAATAAAAGTCAAACTTAGAAAAAGATAGATTAGTTGCTGATTTTTATCAAAAATGGTGGTTTGAGCGTTTTAGTGACCGTTTGAGCATGCAAAATGTTAACGAACATTATTAGATGATATATATATTATTGGGTATGATTCGGTCGCGTTTAAAAATAGTAAGTCTATTTTTGGAACCTTATATATATAAGCATAACGAGGAAAATAAGGATAAGTATATGAGTTATTGGTTCGTCAGGGTTAACGGGAAACTTAACATTTTATTAAACAATATTAACATCTTCGAATATTCGAACTTTTCAGAAATGGAAACTTTCTAAAAATATAAACTTTCCTAAAATAGTGATGAGGTGTCATTTTATACACTTTTTCGGGGTCGTTTAACCCCCAAAATCGTGTGTTTATGCCCAAAATAGGTACTTAATCGTTCCTTTTCAGGTATTTCGCTTTTGGAAGACATTTGGATGAATTACACGTGACTTAGGCTCATTTGGAGAAGAAACAGACAAGATTACAAACCAACACCAAGACTCTTGAAGATTTGTGCTCACAGAGCTTGGAGACGGCGTCACAATCTATACACGACGCCGTCATAACTAATCCAGTGACGGCGTCACATATTTCAAGACGTCGTCAGCCCGCACCGACTCAAACGCAGATCTAGAAGATTCATTTTACGACGGCGTCGTCGCATCGATTTTCTTATATATACAAACCCGAATTTAGGGTTTTGTGGGTGTAACTTTAGAATAAAATGAGGGTACGAACCCTAGTTCGTTTAGCAGCTGTAAGAGACGATTTAGGGCCTAAAAACCCTATTGTAACTCTTCCAATTCATGTTTTAATCAAGTAAGGTTTACTTAATCATTCAATATGTC